>ML664186.1:3035490-3280154 GCA_007570785.1 Antilocapra americana
GGATGATATGGGAGAAGGGCATTGAAGCATGTTAATTATCATAAGTCTAATCAATCGCCAGCTGAGGACTGATGCTTGGGGCTGGTGCAGGGAGATTTCCCGGGGGGGGAGGGAGGAGGGAGGGGGGTTCCGGAGGGGAAGCATATGTAAACCCATAGTGATATCATGACAATATGGCAAAAACAATAAAAAATAAATAAATAAATAAATAAAATTAATATTGTAAGTCAACTACACTTCAATACAAAATAAATAAAACCATTGTTTGAGGTATCCAAAAATAAATAAATGTGAATAAAAAAAAAGAACAATGGATTATCAACATCTGAAACTCAATTTGCTCATGAATAAATTTAGAATAGAAGTAATGGTTGCTTCATAGGGTTGCTGCAAGAATTCAGTAAGATGTGAGCAAAGAGCTTAGAGCAGTGTCTGGCATTCTCCGTACCATCTTGGGTGGAAGAAGCATTTAACATTCTGAAATCAGAGCTCTCCTTTAAAATCAAAGTTGTCTAGTCAGGGTCTCAGATGTAATCAGTAGTGTAATGATCCCATTTTCTAGTTTCTGTATTCGATACTTTGACATCTTGGGGCTCTGCTTACCCTGAAGAGACTGCCCCTCCCTAAGTTAACTAGTTCCTGGAGAAGAAAAAAAACAGCAAGCCACTCCAGAATTCTTGCCTGGCATATCCCATGGACAGAGGAGCCTGGAGGGCTACAGTCCAAGGGGTCACAAAGAATTAGACACAACTGAGTGACTGAGCACATGGATAGTAAATGACTCACTTGAGACCATGCCTTTCATGTGCAAACAAACCAGTCTGGAGCCCATGTCCTTAACTGCCTCGTTTACAGGCTCTCCACTCTGGGTTACTACCCACTTTCTTTAACCACCCCAGGGCCAGATACCAGATAGGTAGGACAGCCCCTACACCCTACAGCCTGCTGAAATGATTAAAACTAACTAAGCCTGCTGACCCTGATTTGACCATTCCTTTCCGGAGGAGTCACGATGAAGACGCTTGCCTTCATTTCCCCTCATTACCTCTGCCTCCTGCTCAACAACGGTGCTTCCCCATGTGGCCACACATGACACCCCATGTCTCCTGTTTCTAAGGAAGTATGAGTGAGAACTTCCTTCATGGTCGTCACCCCCATATCTTTGTGTTGTACCAAACAGAATTAAAGAAAACCCCAGTACCCTTAAATCAAACAGAAAGCAGCTCTGACCTACTGCTGTTGCTGAGCCACTTCAGTTGTGTCCAACTCTGGTCAACCCTATGGACTGCAGCCCACCAGCCTCCTCTGTCCATGGGATTCTTCAGACAAGAATTCTGGAGTGGATTCTGGAATGGATCCACTCCAGAGAGGATTGCCCTCCTCCAGAGGATCTTCCCAACCCAAGGATCGAACTCGCGTCTCTTACATCTCCTGTATTGGCAGGCAGGTTCTTTACCACTAGTGCCACCTGGGAAGCCTCAGCTCCGACCTAGTGAAGTAAAAAAAGACAGTGGAAAGTTCACATGTGTTAAGGACCAAGCTGGCAACCAGATTTAGAAAATAAGCAAAACCCACAGCCCAAAGCCCAGGGGAGGTCACTCCAAAGGAACAGCCTTTGGAGGGCGCTGTCTGTCAGAGGTACAGCCGCCCCTGAACGCTCAGTTCAGTACCCCTCCGGCTCTCAACACTGCCACCGGCTGCTTGATGCTTTCCTTATAAGACCCTCAAGGTTCAAGATCATAAACCTACACTTCTGATTGAACAAGGCTGCATGATTTAAATTTACTCCAGTTTCCAGGAGGTGGGGAAGAGGGAATACCTGGTCTCCTTGGTTTCTACCATTTCAGACAGTAATTCCTACTGGATACACAAGGGAATATTCTCCAAAAAGTAAGACTGTTTAGGCCCTAAGTAGCAGAAAAGTCGAAAGACCACAGAGAAGCTAAAAGAGACTTGCTAAGAAGATGAGTAAGCTTCACCTTGTCTTTGCTGAGTTTGTGCTAACTTAGCCAAATATCATGGCATAATAAATAAGGGAATTTTCAAAGCCAAGAGAGATTGGTGTTAATTGATTCATGGCCCATGAAGGACTAGTCAGGGGATGTACACCTATTTATCACAAAGCTTCCAAAGACTTTTCAGAGAAGCCCTTTAACTTCTTCAGTATAGGATTCAGTTAAAGGATTACAAGTTTGACTGCATAGAAACTGTAGATGAGAACTCAGTATTCTTCCATTTGACTCAAAATTATATTATCAATCCTGAGAACATGAAAGAGGTCATGTAGCATGAGTCATGATAAAAGAAGAGCCCATCAGAAAGACTCTGTGGGGATGTCTGCAGTCCAGAGTCATTTGGAAGAGCCTTAGGATTCAGAATTTGAAGAGGTTTGACTCATAATTGATTGTAATTTTGAAAGAAAAACAAATAAGATCTTAAAGACTAATTTAAGCTATTTTTGACAAGTAAAATAAAATTGTCTACAATTTAACAGTATTTCTCCTGGCACCCCAAACCTTCACCCTTAAGAGTCGTCATTAAATCAGTGATAAATTTTAGAATCAATAAGATACTGCACAAATGTCAAAGAAATTTTAGTTTACAGATATGGCCTTGGTGTAGAATCGTCCAGACCCAGCTAGGCTTCCTGCTCCTTTGCCTTTCTTGACCATGCTCTTTGTCTGGACTTGCTTATTTCTAGGCAATCCACAGGTTTAGCTGTGTCTGAGCTGAATGAAGCACATGGACCAAAAGACATCAAGTCTTTGATTTCTCCCCCATGGGCAATGCAATGAAGCAGTCTCTGATGTGAAGTTAAAGGCCACGGAGAGAAGGTCAGGAAGGTGGTCCTGTGCCTGTGGAATCACTTCTTGGGCTCAGCCCTTGAGCCAGTGGCCAGGGCCCCACAGTGCTTGGGAAATGTGTCCTTCCTTCCTGTCAGGCTTATCATGGCTTTGACTGCAGACAAGCACAGAGAGATGGGAGCTGGGGACCCTCAGCAGAGGGCAGCTGCTCCCTTGGCCCTGCCACCTACAACACAGTCAAGGCCAGGAGCCATGTTATCAAAACACTCAGCTCTTCTCCAAATCTCATTTCTGAAAATGGTGAACCCTCCTGTATCTGACTACATTCAAAATCCTGCTTTGCCTTATTATTGGAATGAAGTTTTTGGTCACTTGCTATATTCCAAGAATTATATACATACTACCTCAATGAATCCTCATGAATGCTGTATCAATATTGACATTATTTCCCCTGCTCCTCATTTTACAGATGATGTCATTAAGCACCAGATGTGGAGACAGGATTTGATTCCCAGCTCTTCTGCAAATCATGCTTATATTAATCAACATTGAACTGATCAGATTTTCCTCCATTCTTTTTATTAATTTAATTTTTATTTCATATTGGAGTATAGTAGTATAGTATGGATTTACAATATTGTGTTGGTTTCCGGTATACAGAAAAGTGATTCAGTTACACATATATTAATATATACATTCATTCTTTTTCAGATTATTTTTCCATATGGATTATTACAGAATATTGAGTAGAGTTCCCAGGTGCTATTGAGTAGGTCTTTGTTGATTATCTATTTTATATGTAGTTAAACACACTTTTTAAAAAATAACAGCTTTATTGAGGTATAATTCACATACCATATGATTCACCTTTTTTTAAAGTATATGATTCAATAGTTTCTGTGTATTCACAGAGTTGCTTACCATCTCAATACCTAATTCCAGAATATTATCATCACCCCCAAAAGAAATTAGTTTTCTATTATCAGTCACTTCTCATTCCCTCAACCCCACCATTGATGCCATTAATCTGTTTTCTATCTCTACCAATTTTCCTATTCTGGATACTTCATATAAATGGAATCGAATGACATGTGCACCTTTATTTTTTATTTGTTTTGTTTTTATTAAATTTTTTATTTTGTATTGTAATATGGCTGATTAACAATGTTGTGATAGTTTCAAGTAGACAGCAAAGGGACTCAGTCATAAATGCACATGTATCCATTCTCCCCCAAACTCCCTCAACATGTGGCCTTTTGTTCTCACTTTTTTCACACATGCACAATATTTTCAATATTCATCCGTTTTGTAGCACAAATCAGTACTTCATTTGGTTTTATGTCTGAATAATATTCCATTGTATGGATAAACCACATTTTGTTTATTCATTAATCATCAATGGAATATTATATTGTTTCTGTTTCTTTGATGTCATAAGTAATATACCATGCACATTCATATATAAGTTTCTGTGTAGATATAGTTTCAATTTTGTGAGTATATACCCAGGAGTGAAATTTCTGGGTCATAAATAAATGTGATAAACTTCGGTTTACTCTTTGAGGAACTGTCAAACTGCTTTTTACAATGAATGTACCATTTTATAATTCTTTTTTTTCCCTATATAAAGAATTTACTGGTTTTCTAAGCCAGAAACAAAAACACTAAAGACTAAACACTAAAGGGGCAGCAGGTGTCATTCAATATATTTCTGGCTACTTTACATTTCCATCAGAAACATACGAGGGTTCCAATTTTCCCACACCCTATGGGATGTGTATGTGTATAAGTATAACAATAATACTTATTCTTTTTTATTATAGTCATTCCAGCAAGTGTGAAATAGCATCTTGATTTATATTTCTCTAATGACTAATGAAGAGGTGGCAAGAATACACAGAAGACCTATACAAAAAAAAGATCTTCATGACCCAGATAACCATGCTGGTATGATCACTTACCTAGAGCCAGACAGACATCCTAGAGTGTGAAGTCAAGTGGGCCTTAGGAAGCATCACTATGAACAAAGCTAGAGGAGGTGATGGAATTCCAGCTGAGTTATTTCAAAACTTAAAGTTGATGATGTGAAAGTGCTGCACTCAATATGTCAGCAAATTTGGAAAACTCAGCAGTGGCCACAGGACTGGAAAAGGCCAGTTTTCATTCCAATCTCAAAGAAAGGCAATGCCAAAGAACATCCAAACTACCACACAATTGCATTCATCTCACACACTAGTGAAGTAATGCTCAAAATTCTCCAAGCCAGGCTTCAACAGTACGTAAACTGAGAACTTCCAGATGTTTAAGCTGGATTTAGAAAAGACAGAAGAACCAGAGGTCAAATTGCCAACATCTGTTGAATTATTGAAAAAGCAAGAGAATTCCAGAAAAATATATGTTTCTGCTTTATTGACTATGCCAAAGCCTTTGGCTGTATGGATCACAACAAACTGGAAAATTCTTAAAGAGATGGGAATACCAGACTACCTGACCTGCCTCCTGAGAAATCTGAATGTAGGTCAAGCAGCAACAGTTAGAACTGGAAAAGAAACAACAGACTGGTTCCAAATTGGGAAAGGAGTGCATCAAGGCTGTATATTTTCACCCTGATTATTTAATTTATATGCAGATTAAATCATGAAAAATGCCAGGCTAGATGAAGCATAAACTGGAATCAAGACTGCCTGGAGAAATATCAATAACCTCAGATATACAGATGATACCACCCTTATGGCAGGAAGCGAAGAAGAACTAAGGAGCATCCTGATGAAAGTGAAAGAGGAGAGTGAAAAAGTTGGCTTAAATTCAACATAAAAAAAAATAAGATCATGGCATCTAGTCCCATCACTTCATGGCAAAAATGGGGAAACAATGGAAACAGGGAGAGATTTTATTATCTTGGGCTCCACAATCTCCACAGATGGTGACTGCAGCCCTAAAATTAAAAGACACTTGCTCCTTGGAATAAAAGCTGTGAACAACCTAGACAGCATATTAAAAAGCAAAGACATTACTTTGCCAACAATGGTCCATCTAGTCAAGGCTATGGTTTTCCCAGCAGTCATGTATGGATGTGACAGTTGGACCATAAAGAAAACTGAGCACCAAAGAATGAATGCTTTTCAACTGTGGTGTTGGGCAAGACTCTTGAGAGTCCCTTGGGCTGCAAGGAGATCCAACCAGTCCATCCTAAAGGAAATCAGTCCTGAATATTCACTGGAAGGACTGATGCTGAAGCTGAAGCTCCAATACTTAGGCCACCTGATGTGAAGAACTGATTCATTGGAAAAGATCCTGATGCTAGGAAAGATTGAAAGGCAGGAGGAGAAGGGAACGACAGAAGATGAGATGGTTGGATGTCATCACTGACTTGATGGACATGACTTTGAGCAATGTCTGGGAGTTGATGATGGACAGAGAAGCCTGGTGTGCTGCAACCCATGTGGTCGCAAAGAGTTAAACATGAGTGAGTGACTGAACTGAACTGAATGACTAATGATGCCAGTATTTTTTCATATGCTTATTAACTATTTGTATATTTTCTTTGGAGAAGTACCTATTCAAATTCTTTGCCCACTTGTAAATTGGTATATCTTTCTCTTTATTCTTGAGTTGTAAGAGTTCTTTTAAAACTGTGGGTACAAGACCCTTAGCAAATGTAATATTCTCAACAATGTTATCCTGTTTTGTGAGTTTTCTTTTCACTTTCTTGATAGTGTCCTTTGAAACACTTTTTTTTTTTAAAATTTTGATGAAAGTTCAATCTATTTTTTTCTTTTGTTGCATGTGGTTTTTCATATTTCAAAAACTGTTGCCAAATATAAGGTCATAAAATTTTACTCATATTTTTTCTAAGAGTTTTATAGTTTTAGCTCTTAAGTTTATTTAGATCTATCATCTATTTTCAGTTAATTTTTCTATCTGATGTGAGGTAGAGGTCCAACTTTCTCCTTGGATGGAGATATCCAGTTGTCTCAACACCATTTGCTGAGAAGACTATTCTTTTTCCCATTAAAATTGTCTTGGCAACACTTTAGAAATTTTAAGATTTTATTTCTGGACTCTCAGTTATCTTCCATCAACCTATGCTATGCCACACACACATTGTCTTGATTACCATAGCTTTGAAGTAAATTCAAAATAGGGAAGCTTGAGTCTTCCAATTTTTTTTCCCACCCCAAAGAACCTTTTAGGCTATTCTTGGTCCCTAGCATTTCCATATGAATTTTCAGAGCAATTTTGTCAAATTATGCAAAAAAGCTAGCTAGGATTATGATAGGGATTGCACTGAAACTAAAGTTTAATTTTTAGAATATTAACATATTACAATATTAATTTTTAATATCAATATTAAGTTTTCCAATTCATGACCATGAGATCTATTTCCATTTATTTAGAGCTTCTTCAATTTCTTTCAAGAATGATTTTTGATTTTAATTTAATAAGTCTTATACTTCCTTTGTAAAATTTACCCCTAAGTATTTTATTCTTTTTAATGCTTCTGTAAATAGAATTTTTTCCATTCTTTTCAGATTGTTCACTGATGGTATATATGAATACAATTTTTTTTTGTATATTGTTCTTACATCCTACAACCTTGCTGAATTCTCTTACTAGTTCTATTACATTTCTGCTTGTGATTTCTTATCTCTATTCTCCACACACTGCTGAATAAAGTACTCAAACATTGGGTGGTCTCTTCAGATCCAGATACCACACTGTCTACAATCATAAACCTTCCGTGCCCTGTTAGCTCTAATGGACTTTTCGGTCTTGTTGTTTCACTATTTTCACCAGGTAGTGTCTATTTCCTCCTCTTCTGGAATAGTTTCCAGGGATAAACGCCCTTCCCCACCGTCAGTCCATAAATTCAGGGAGCTTCCACTCCAGGCGTGGACACAAGCCTGACCGCCACATCCCTCTGGCCGTGATAACTCGTTTGAGCTGGCATACAGCACAATCAGAGTCAATGAGTTGCAATCTCAGGACTTTGAAAAGTCGCCTACAAGATGACACATTTTTCTTTTTGGCTGGTCTTAGGGTCGACATGAAGAAAAGAAAAAGGGAGAGAGATTAGTTCTGATTTTATTACTTAAACCCAGGATCACATTAAACTGGAGGCCCAGTCAAGCCCATGACTATTCAGGTTTGTGAGCCAATGAATTATCTTTATGGATTAGCCAGTTCAGGGTGAATTGTCTGTCACTTGCACTGATGACTCCTCAGATCACGTGTGAGGATAAAAGACCATAGTATTTCTGTGTTGTAACACCTAAGAATTTTATTTTAAATAAATGGTTTAGTAACTAAAGGTGTAACAGACAGTTTTTAAAAATCCTCATGCTTTGCCTTTCCATTCCAGGAAGAGAGCTTAAATCAAGACACTTAATTTTCATTAGGGGCACACATTTAAATTATTTAGCTTTACCTTTGGCAATACACTTTGCTTGAACTCCATGCGCAGCCCCTCTGGTGGTTAATTTAATAGGTAACAATTCAGGCTTCTTTCTCTTCCAGTAGCTTTGCTCATGGTGAGTCTGCTTTCAGAATGGACTCATCGCTATAGCATTTTTTAAACTAATCCCATTAGATGGAAACAACTGTTTTATTTTATTAGGAAGATCTCTAGAAGGAATTTTGCATAATATCCAAGAGTGTTAAGCAAGAAAATAAAAGGAACTCCTTTAAATAACCAATTCTGCAAGGGAGGCTGTTTGATTTTATTCCCTTACACAGCTCATTCCAGAGAAGGAAAACTACCCCTAGCTTATGATTTAACAGTTACCAGGAAGTGCAGAGGTTTTCAGCTCCGCATACTAAAAACTATACTTGTGGCTGAATTCTTTTAGCTCATAGGGAACAGGAGATTACTCCAGGAAAGGGGGTTCTTTTATCTCCCAGCTATAGATTTATTTAGAAAGAGGGGCTTAAGGAGGAAGTCGGAGTGGTCCTCTCCTAACTAAATGGAGTTGGCTACCTTTATAAAGTAAAGGCATATAGTGGTGCTTGACATCTTAGACTTGGAATTTGTCAAACATGGATCAGAAATGGGCCTCTATTGCTCACTAGAACGTCCCTATCATAAAGTTACTGAAACACTCTGAGTTTTAAGACTCTTTTGTGAAATGCAGTTAATCACAAAACCTACTTGATAGAGTTTTTTGAGGGATGACATAAAATGCACTTAGTTCCTGGTACTTTAAAAATGCTCAGTAAATATTTCATGTCGTTATTGTTATTTCTTAACCTTAGCAGGAATGGTGAATATCAAACAGCCCTTCCTCCCTCTAAGAAGGCAAGTTCACAATCCAATCTCAGAATCCAGGTGGTCGAGATGAGTTAACTTTGCCAGATTTTACCCAGGTGAAACAGCTAGTATTATCTGTTCCTGATGCTCTCCTTGGAGGAATGGGTATGTCAGAACAACATGGTGTCACAACCATCTAAATATCAGGAATTTCAATATTGTACAACAAGGGGAATACAGCAAATATTTTATAACTATAAACAGAGAATAACCTTTAAAAATTGTGAATGACTATATCATACACTTGTGATTTAAATAATCTTATATATAAACTATACTTCAATAAAAAAAGAACTGAAAAAATTTTTAAAAATTACCAGAAATTTCAGATCTGAAACAAGGATTGGATTTTACATCTGTTTTTTTTCTCATTGTTACTGTTTGCCTTATGATTCCCTTTCCTTATTCATAAGTTTTACCAGTATTAGGAGATACTGCCATTAAACTTCTCAGATAGGTCTTTGTTTTTATCCCATCCAATCTACTTAAAGCATCTCTTCTGAAATCAGGCCAGAAATAGCAAGGAATCATTAGTTGATTCCACTGAGAATCCATGTAGAATGATGACTCCCAAACTAAAGGCATTTTTCAAATGATATGGACATTAGGTCCCCTACTTATAGTCATTGATGAATCTGCTCTTAATCCCTGGAGCCCCCAGGTGTGCCTGCAGCAATGGTGAGGGGGGTTTTTACAGGGGGTTTGAATGAGTTCATTGTAACTATATATTTTGGAAGCCAAGACCATTGTCAGATGATTCAATAAATGAGATGCAAGAAAAATGACTTTTATCACTGAAAATAAAAAGCAGAGACATCATTTTGCTGACAAAGGTGTGTACAGCCATAGCTTTGATTTTTCCAGTAGTCATGTATGTATGTTAGATTTGGACTGTAACAAAGGCTGAGCATCAAAGAATTGATGCTTTTGAACTGTGGTGCCAGAGAAGACTCTTGAGAGTCCCTTGGACTTCAAGGAGATCAAATCAGTCAATCCTAAAGGAAATCAATCCTAAATATTCATTGAAAGGACAGATGCTGAAGCTGAAGCTCCAATACTTTGGCCACTTGATGCAAAGGGCCGGCTCATAGGAAAAGACCCTCATGCTGGGAAGAGTGAAGGCAGGAGAAGGGGACAACAGAGGATGAGATGGTTGGGTGGCATCACTGACGTAATGGACATGAGTTTCAGCAAACTCTGGGAGATAGTGAAGGACAGGGAGGCCTAGTGAGCTGCAGTCCATGGAGTTGCAAAGAGTTGGACATGACTGAGCAACTGAACAACAAATCACTGAAAGTGAAGAAAGGATTCAATAAAGGCTAACTCTGGAAAGAAAGAAGTAGTGCCCTGTTTCTAGCTCTTTCAATTATGGCATTGGTCTGTTCCATCACACTAGTCAAGAAAAAGCTCCTCCTTTACAGGTCTGTTCTGCTGGAGATGATGATTATTAAAGCAATTTTTAGAGGCAGCATGTGTACATATTAAAGCAAGACAATCATATTGGAGAAGTTGGCCTGAAGCAGAGATTCACCTGGAAAGGCCACTGCGCATAACTCAGTTTTCTCGACCTGGGTAATGATGGTCACCCTTAGTGACCAAGCTGCACAATAGCCTTTAATTGGATTTTCTCCCCAATGTACCTGGTAATGAGATTAAGCCTGCTTAAAAAGTAGACACTTCTGGAATCCTGCTTTGATATAAGAGAGGAAAGCTTATCAATCAGATCACAGCCTTTTAAAAGAGAAAAAAAACAGTCTGCCCCAGAGCCTATTTATTCACTCAACAAATATTTATCCAAGACCTACTCTGCAAAGAGGTGGGAATATATGTGGTAGAGAATAAGAAAGACATTATCACTGTCTTTGTAGGATTTCTATGCTGTGGAAGAGATCAAATAAACCATTATGTGATTGAATTGAATATTCAATCACAATCATGACAAATGCTTCAAAAGAGAACTAAAGGCTACTTTATCTGTGAATGTTGGGAACTCTACCTAAACTGGATGATCGGAGAACATTTTCTTGAGGTGGGAACATTTGAGCTGAAGACTAACGATGAGACTTAGTTAAGAAGTGGGATGGAAAGTGGAAATGTGTTCCAGGCATCTGTCACGGCTCCCAGGCAGGAGTGATAATGAGAGAGGGTGTGATTGGAGCTGGCAGAGCAAGCGAGGAGAGATGCAGGAAGGTTCTGGAAAAGTTGCTACAGCCCTTTGCATATGAAGCCCTTCATGCCTGGAGCACAGTGGAATGCCTCAGTGTACAGGATGGCATGGGTACCAGCACCATGGACAGCATCCAGGTCCACTCCTAGAGCCCAGGGGAGCCACTGGGGGATCCTGCACAGGGGGAGTGCCAGTAACTTACATTTCTGAAAGATCACTTAGGCTTCAATGTGAAGAATGACTTGGAGAGGGGCAAGCAGGAATGCAGACTACAGAGATATTTAGGAGGAAAAACCAACAGTACTTGGAAATTATCTGGATATAGAAGGGACAGATGAACTTCTATGAAATCTTGCTAGTAGGAAAATCTCATTTTAGAAAGAATCTTTGATATTGGGGAAATTTCTAATAACTACTCTCTCTGAGCTTCATTTAGTTAGTAAGACAAACAAAACCCATGAAAGAAGCACTGAATGTGATAGTATTATTAGATGCACTCATGGTAATACTGGAAAAAATAAATGTGAACATACACAGGGTACTTTAACTGTGCTCAAAGGTTTTCAAGGTTTCATCCACGAGAAGGAGTATGAGGCATGTGACTTCTCCCCACCACAGCCAGAGGCCTGGGAGGCTCCTTTGCTGAAAGTGCTTAAAACTGTGTTTTAATGGTAAGTATTGTGAATTCAAGCATGTGTCAGTTCAAAGTCTCACTTTTTCCTTTATTTTAGATGATTCTGACTTTTGAAGTAGTTACTTGACCCCTCCAAGCTTCATTTTCCTTATCTGAAAACTAAACTGAAAGAGGTAAGGGACTCATAGAGTTTTGTTTAAAATATTAGTTCCCATCACCTTTCTCTGAGAATAATAATTTAAAAATGTAAGGACTTCTCTGGCAGTCCAGTGGTTAAGACTTCATCTTACAATGCAGGAAGTGTGGTTTTGATCCCTGGTCAGGGAGCTAAGATTCCACATGCCTCATGGCCAAAAAGCCAAAATGTAAAACAGAAACAATATTTTAATAAATTCAACAAAAACTTTTAAAGTGGTTCACATTAAAAAAAACATAAAAAATAAAGGTGTAACACTTTTTAAAAAGATGAACAATCATAAAGATCTAGCTAATAATCATATATGTTATAAAATAAAAATAGTTCCTAGTCATTGAATGCCTACAGTGTGCCAACAATTATGAAGGCACTTATATTTATTAATTCATTTAGTCCTATAACAACCCTTTGAAATAGGTAGTGTCATCATACCCATTTAACAGATAAGAAAACTGAGGCGATAGACTTACGGCCACTCAAGTGAGTGGCAGAGTCAGGATTCAAAGACAACTAGTTTGACTGGGTGTTAAAAAAATGTTTCCATACAACTTATGAGGCAACAACAGGCAGAAATAGAGATTGCAATTTATGTTAATCACCTTCTGTGACTCTATACTCTCAATAAATTCAGACAGAAAATCCCAAGTTGATGGCACAGAGGCACAGCACTCTGAAAAATTTAACACTGTGCCACGCTTATGAAGAATGAAACTCACTGGATGTCTATTTCACAGCATTCCAAATATCCTCCTACCCTTCGCCTTACAACCGAGGAACAACAACTTCAATTTATATGCCAACTCATCATGTCCTGGCAAGCCAAGTACTTTGCTAAGGACAAAGCACAGCCGTTTAAGGGGACAGTATGTCGTGCTGAGTTAATTAATGACAAAAAGAAGATATAGCACTACTGAGATAGCCTAGGTTAGATTTAAGAAATGGGGCTCAGTCAGGGATCTGGGCATGTCAGCCCAGCCCAGACTGAAAAGGGCTGAATGTATGAATCAACCTTCCCTTCTGCTCTACTCTGATGATAGACAAAGAAATCCTTCAAACCTGGAAGTTTTAAAGACCTGTGGAAACCAACTCTTCAATACAGGATGCTATCATCATAACCACTGCAAAGATAACAAGGGGACTGTACAAGAGGGCACGTGGAGAGCAAAGATTTGTTCTACATTTTGGTACAGGGATCACTGAATACTGATGTGCAGTGATGCTGGGTGCTGTTATCCAATGCCTGCTTTTCCAGAGAACTCTATGAGGAAGAGTAAGTTTGATTCTGTACTACCTCATAGCGCTTAGCGTGCATGATGCCTGGAAAAATAATAACAATAATGAGGAGAACGAAGGAAACTAATGGTTTCCATATATTGTATAATTACAAGAGGCCCATTGAAGTCTAAATATTTTCCATGAATTATTGTTTAACCCTGACAACAACCCTAAGAGATAGGTTTTATTACTACTGTGTTTTTGTTGTTGTTGTTGTTGCTAAGAAAAACCATTTATTTATTTTTATTTATTTTTAATTGTTTTTGCCATACAATGACATGATATCACCATGGGTTTACATATGCTTCCCCTCCAGAATCCCCCTCCCTCCTCCCTCCCCCCCAGGAAATCTCGCTGCACCAGCCCCGAGCATCAATCCTGGGCTGGCGATTGATTAGACATATGATAATTAACATGTTTCAATGCCCTTCTCCCATATCATCCCACCCTTACCCTCATCCACAAAGTCCACGAGTCTATTCTATACATCTGCGTTTTACAAGTGAGGAAGCTGAGGCGTAATGACCTGCAGTAATAAACTGACTCAGACTGAGAGGTAGAGACAGAACTCGAGTCCAGGCTCTGGCTGTAGGGTATGTGCTCCCAGCTGCTAGAAGAGGGTGTCTCTTATAAAGGGTGGAGATGAGTTAGCATTTGTGGAATAGATATATGTTCTAGAAACTATTGCAGCAGTGAAGGATGTGAATGGCGAGTGAGTGAGTGGCTTCTAAAAGGCATATTGGAATTCCTGGGGAATTCTTTCAAACTATCCATCCTGTTCTTAGTCACTTTCCATCTCCACTTCTGGGTGAAAATCCTCTCTGGGGTCTGTCACTTTTAGCGGTACAAAAGGCTTTCTCCCTCAAGCGTATTTCGAGGGAAAATGAGACTAGAAATTACTGATCTAGAACAGTGGTCCTCAAGCCTGGCTACACATTCGACTAAGCCAGCTTTTAAAAAATACTGATCCTGCGCCCACCTCAGATGGATTAAATATAATTGCTGGGGAGCCTGGGCACTGTTTATTTCTTAAGAGCCACCCAGGTGATTTCACTATGGTGAAGACTGAGAAGCACTGGTCCACTTTCCTTAGCAAAAAGCAACCAATGGACTCTCTGGACCCACCTTATTCCCCTTCCTTAGGTACTAACATAGAGGTGCAGTTCCCTGAACAGATATCATGGGTTCAGATATTTAAATTTTTAATTTAATTCAACAAACATTTCATGAGCACCTCCTATGTGGAAAAGGCAAGCACAAAGTAAAACTTCTATAACTTATGACCTTAAACTTTAAAGAGAAAATATAAGCACAGAGATGAGTATATAACATAGCTATGACATATAAGAAAACACCATAGATATAGGGGAGAGTAGGAGGACTCGGGGCTTCCCTAGTGGCTCAGACAGTAAAGAAGCTGCCTGTAATGCAAGAGACCCGGCTATGATCCCTGAGTCAGGAAGATCCCCTGGAGATGGGAATGGCTACCCAACCCAGTATTCTTGCCTGGAGAATCCCATGGACAGAAGAGCCTGGTGGGCCATAGGCTACAGGAGGACTTAGGAAGAAAGACCCTGATGGAAATCAGAAGTGACTGTGTAGACAGCAGAGGAAAATGCCATAGAGGCACAGAGGAAATGGATGAGGAAAAGCAGAGAAAGCAAGGGGAAAGGCAGCTCCTTCCTTTCTTTGACTTTTTCTTTTGAGTTAATTATAGATTCACAGACAGTTATAAGAAATAATACAGAGACATTTCGTATGCTATTGTCAGTTTTCCCCAATGGTAACACCTTGCATAACTATAGTATTCTTTTTTTTTTTTTTGACAGGAGGCTCAGAATAAGCAGTGAACTTTTTAAAAACATTTAAAATAGCCTATCGGATAATATAACTATGAGCATAGGTCAATATTTTATTAAAAACTTGTGCAAAAGAGAGATCTTACTTGATCTTGGAAGATACATTCAATAGGAAGAGGAAGGTGAGACAGTCACTGTTAGACTGGATACATGTAAAATGAATGTCTGGTTAAGAAGACCATTAGAAACTTACTGACAGTCAGCTAAGCAGGTGGGTAGGTAGTTTCCCAGAGGAAGTCTTAATCTCATTAAAGTTTAATGTAAAACTGCTTAAGCATTTTATCACAAATCTTAATTTTTTTCCTAGTAGGAGGCTGTAAATTACATCATAAAAAAAATCTCTGTCTCAAACCTGGTTTGGGACAATTTTTCATAAGCAAAGGAATTAAGTGCAGTGTTGAGATTGGGAGCATGACAGACACCTGGACCTGAGCCCCTGAAAGATGACCCAAGAAGAGACCCAAAGGTAAGAGACCAGCAACATGGAGACTTTAGCTTCTGTGTGACATAAATGACTTGATGTTTGTTATATATTATTTCTATGTTAGACTGTGATCGCTCTATAACATAAGTTACAGAAGATGGGGATTTTTGCCTTTTATACCTACTTTTTCCCTGAACATTACTAAGTAACTATTATTAACATGCAATAAATATTGATTGAATAAATTAATTCTTAAACATTGAGATAACCAGTAGTCTTCCTGGCCCTATCTTTGGATCATGTTGGAGGTGGGGACAGTTAATTCAAGATGACATTTTATGAGCTAATATTTGGGGAGCATATGTATGAGCATACTGATAAACATCAATGTTGCAACCGAGAGGAAAATTTCAGCCTCATCTTGTACAAAGACCTCTACTGAGACACATTGTTGAGAATCCAATAATCACTCAAGAAAGCCTTTGTTTTAATTTTAATGATGAAGAACGAATCAGTGGTTACTGGGAACTGGGGTTGGGGTGTGATTAGAGTGGGAGAGCATGAGAGAGTTTTGGATGCCATTTATATCCTGATTATAACATATATGTCTAATAAATCTATACATCTAGTAAAGTTCATAGACTACTGTACATCAAGTCAACTGTTTTAAACATAAAACATTTACCACTAAATGCCTGCAGAATGGAAATCTTGTAGAGTCAGCCAGTGAATCAGTACCCCTGTCTCTTTGACCATCCTGTCTCCTTGACCACCCTCTGTCTCCATACACAGTTAGATTTCCAGGAATGCTACTTACATTGGGACATTCTGTCCCCATCCCCATCCTTCAAGATGACTGATGATGAACTGGCACCAATCAGGTCTCTCAGATACTTGAAATGTGGGATTGTTGCCACAAGTCAGTCTCCAATAGTGAATGGAATGGTAATGACAAAATCTATGGTTGTGAGCCAGCCATATTCTATTACACAAATGCAGAATTGAGAAAGCTGGTTTGCAAAGCAAGACAGAGAAGAATGCAAACCGACCAAAATAAGTAGAGATGAAAGAAATGAGAAAAAGAAAGACAAGAGAATCAGACATGCTGACTGATCACGTTAATGGTTCCTCTTCTGGTTCCTCTTCATAAAGTCTACCTACTTTCTTACACTTGATTTTAATGAGCTATTCTATGCTTTTATAATCTTGTTTATGCTTACATTTAAACAAGCTCAAATAATCCTGTTCCTAAAATCATAGACTCTAAATTAATTTACATGCCATTAAGTACTTACTCCACTGTCTTCAACCCATGAGAATTTGGGCAACTGAACCTCTCAGTACCTCAGTTTTATATCTCTTAAAGAAGCCTGATATCTTCCAAAGAATCCCTTGGATTCTATGTCATTACGACCTTTATGACAGCTCTTTAAAGCAGGTATTATTGTTGAAATTCCATGGATGAGGAAATTAAGGCTCAGAGAGAATCCAATGTCATTTTGCCATTTATGGGATGACCCAGAGAGATGGAATCAGGAGGGAGGTGGGAGGGGGGGTTCTGGAAGGGGAACACATGTATACCCACTGGGCATTCATGTCAATGTATGGCACAACCAACACAATAATGTAAATAAAAAAAGAATACATAAATAAAAATTTTAAAAAATAAAAAGAACAAAAATAATCATACACACACAGACAAAAAAGAATAGCTAGGATGGAGGCCTTCTGGCCCCAAGAATTAAGCTTTTTCACAACAGTCATATCTGTACCTACCAAACAAACAGCTCTGCAGATGAAACCAAGCCTGGTATAGATATTTTCCCCACTTCTCAGATTTTATTACTGGCTTTCATGTCGCATTCTCTACATTTCGTGCTCACAGAAGCATGGTAACATAAGCAAGCTATCCTCATGGTATAGATTGTGAAGTCAGGTCTTCATAATAAGTCAGATCTTCAGTGATTCAAGTTTAAGGTCATTTTGGGGATATGTGAATTAATAAGAGTATAAATCTGGAGAATCAACCCAACCATCCCCTTCCTTCAAATCCAGTGGTCTATCCCATTACATGCCATGCCTTTTAGGTTACTTTATTCTTAACCCTAGCATTTCAAATTCTCAACCAAGGCTGAATGGTGGAGACACATGTTCCTTATAGTCAGAAAATTGCCAGAACTAAGAGAGAAACACACTTGCTTTTCCGCAGTGGGATAGAAAAAGAGCTATGGTCAAATAATTAAGAAGAATGACACAGATCTATACCCAACATAGTACAAGACGGAGTGTTACATGTGGGAGGGGGTGAAGGAAGAAAACTGTAAGACAGATTAGCTGTTTGCTTAAAATAAAAGAGGAAAATGAGCTACACTACATAGGTATAAAAAAAAAAGAGTGTTTCTCTAGAAAGATGTCATTCACCCCAAGATAGATAAAGGGTGTGGTCCTTGCACTGGAAAGAATACAGAATTTCTCTTTCTTAGGGCCAGGGATTGAGGTTAGTGAGGAGAGCTGATTATAGGCAGTGTGTGGCTGAGGATAGAAATTCTCCCAGATCTAGCTGTCCTGCAAATGGGGTTTGCCTTGGAAGATGATTGCAAGAGAGAGGTAGTGAGAGACAATAATGTGTGCATGTGTGCGTCCATATATCTGTGTGAGTATGCACATGTATTGTAAGATATGTGTTTACAAGAGCTTTGGGAGCCCAGGAACATGTTGGCAGGAGAGTGGACAAAACAGAGTGTCAGATAAGTCCTTTCCATCACCTGTACCCACAGAGGTCCAACAGCTGATTCAAGAGCCTTATCCAGTGTAAAGATAAACTGGATCATTGGGTTTGGGCAGCAGTGTAATCTCAGGTCACTGCTGGTTTTCTGCCTGACGTTAAGCCGGAAATGCAGGTGTTTCAAGGGTGACCATGTGAAAATGACAATTACTGAAGCCAAAAAGAGCATGATTCCTCAGCCAGCTGAGTAGGATTTCTTTTCTTCCTTTTCTCTCCTTAATATAGGTGAGCAAATCTGCCTCTATAGAACAGTCTTTTGGACTCTATGGGAGAGGGCAAGGGTGGGATGATATGGGACAACGGCACTGAGACATGTTAATTATCATACGTGAAATCAATCGCCAGCCCAGGTTTGATGCTCAGGGCTGGTGCACCAAGATGACCCAGAGAGAGGGAATAGGGAGGGAGGTGGGAGGGGGGTTCTGGAAGGGGAACACATGTATACCCATGGTGGATTCATGTCAATGTATGGCAAAACCAACACGATAATGTAAAGAAAATTAAAAAAAAAATTAACAGCCCCTCTGGGAAAAAATTAGATTTCATAATAAAATGCTTAAGAAAAAAAAGAAAAGTGTTAGCACTCCTTTGTTAGAAGTACCGTAGGACAAAGGATCCAGGTAAGGAAGAAAGAAATTATCATAATATGTGGTTTCAGCAACTTGTAATTTAAATCATCAAAGGAATGTGACCCAGCTTCTACTTTTTGCTGTGACAGTGGCTCACATCATACTAAATCTTCTGCCAGTAAAACCCACAAAAGCTAGGTAAAATACCCCAGAAAAGGTGACTTGAAGCACTGAAAGTCAAGGGAGTAGGATGGTAAAATCATGGAGAGATACTGATCAGTGACTTTTTTCCCTTTGAGATGCTTCATAGTCCAGGGCACAGAGGCCAGGTAAAATGCCACAACCTAGAACTTGCAGCTACCCTACAGAGCTGGGGGGATCAAAATTAAAGTACAGGACAAAAAAGGCACGTGTCATTTAGTAAGTGTATTGCTTAACTTCCAAGCATTCGAGGATCTTTTAAGATCTGTGACCCTGGGGAAAAAGTGAACTAGTGAGAAGTGAGCCAAAAATTCTACATACAATTTTCCCTCAAGACCATATGCAAAGCTTCAAAACTGCACACACATGAAGCAAGATGCTGAGAAACCGAGAAGAAAACATATGCTAAAAAGCCAGAGTTGCCGAGATAAAATTTTTAGTTCTGAGGATGCCAAAGAGAGTAAGTGCTAATTAGAGATGGGAAAAATAAAACACAATTTGAACTGAAACTTCCAATAGGCTGTGCCCTTGGATTAAGCACTATACCTTAGGAGAATGGACAAGCTGGGAATATAGGTAGTCCTTACAAAATCTGAAAGCAGTTTTCCACCAAAGTAAGGTGACCTGCTTATATTCTTTCTGGCTGCCAGAAGAAAATTACATATCTTGTAGAAGAAGATAATATTGTGCAGAGTCTCTACTACTTTCATACAAAACATCCACCATTCTCCAAAAAGTTATCAGACAATAGAAACTGTATCAGAGACGATACAGATCCTGAGTTATTATACATATTATTTTGTCTGAAAACAGAAACCCATGGAGAATGTATAACAGAATTAGAATCCATAAGAACAGAACAAATGGAAATCCTAAAATTTAAAAATAGAGTAACTCATATTGATAATTCAGTAGTGATTTTAACAGAAGATAAAACAGAGCAAGGAAGAGTAATGAAATGAAAGGTAAAAAATTAGAACATATCCAAGTTGAGACACAGACAGGAACAATACAGAAAACAGATAAATGACTCGTGGGATGTAGTGAAATCAGTTAAGAAATGTATAGAGTCTCAGAAGGAACGAATAGAAAAGATGAAAAAGAACTATTTGAAAATTAGGATTAGGAATTTTCCAAAATGATGAAAGATAATTCTACAGACTTCCAAAAGCTCTACCAACAGAGGAAATGAATACAAAACAAAATATCTAGACACATTGTTCCAAATCAAAGAAAGAAAAGCTTGCAAGAAGCAGAAACAGGAGAGAAAAATCCTTTTTACTTTCAAGAAGTATCAATAAAACTAACAACTGACATCTTAACAGAAGTGATAGGAACTAAGATATTGAAGCAGCATCTTTAAAATGGTGACAACTGCCAAACTAGAGTTCTATACTCACCCCCAAAATTCCTCTAAAGTAAATGTAGAAAAAAATATATTTTCAGACCAAAAAAAAAATTAAGAGATAAAATTACAGCAGATTGGGACTAGAGAAAGTGCTAAAGGGAGATTTTCATGTAGAAAAAAAATGACCCTGGAGGAAATTATAGAAACAGGAAAGAATAAAGATTTCTGGAAAGACAGACATGTGATTAAATCTAAATGGATATTGACTGCTAAAACATTGATAGTATGTCATGTAGCACAATATATTTTTAGAATTAAAATACATGACACCAGTGAAACAAGAAATAGGAGATATGAAGAGAAATAAAACATTAATTCAAAAGAAATCAAGAAATCATAAACAGATGAAACAAAAATATGACAGTATATTTAAATGTAAATATTTCAGTAACTAATATTAAATGTAAATGGACTAAATACACCAAATCAAAAAGAAATTGTCAACTTGGACAAAAAGAACCAACTAAATGCTCCTTATAAGAGACCTTTAATATAAATATATAAAAGAGTAAAAGTTAAAAGATGGAAAAATATACCAAAGATGTACTGGAGCCAGTGTGTAATTGTCATTTCTGACAAAGTAGACTTCACGGCAAGACATATATTAGAGATAAAGAACATTACATAATGATGAAAGAGTTAATCCACCAGAAAGATAAATTTGCATGTACCTAATAACCTAGTCTCAAAACATATGGAGCAAAAGTTGACAGGAGAAAAAAAAATAAAAATAAATGAAATCATATCTTTCTTAGAAAAATTCAGACAAAAAACAGAGATACAGACATGTTGAAAAACACCCTCAACCAATTTGAGATAACTGGTTGAGTGACATTTATAAATCACTACACCAAACAACCTCAGAATACACATATTTTTCACATACACATATAACTTAGTCACTCAGTCGTGTTCGAGTCTTTGTGATGCCATGGATTGTAGCCTACCTGGATCCTCTGTCATGGGATTCTCCAGGTAAGAATACTGGAGTGGGTTGCCATTTCCTTCTCCAACGTACACATAAGCTATTTATTAATATAAAAATAGATAAAAAGTTGTCTTCAAAATTATACAAAATATGTTCTCTGGCAGGATGCTAGGAAACATGAAAAAACCAATGAATGCCATGAGCATGGGTCCACTGCTGCGCTTCCTTTGCTATGAAATGACTTCTCTGATTGGAGCAAAGGTGTGTGCGATACCATGTTGTCAGTAAGACATTCTGTAAGTTCATGGACAGAACTTGTGGCAGATGCATTGTGTGTAAGTAAAGCAAGTCCATATGCAGTACACTGAACCCTAGAACTTCAGTAGTATACCACATTTTAATGGCCAGGAACTTATTCTATTTCGGGTGCCTAAGCCTCCATCTTAAAGGTACAGTCCCAACAATTTGGGGGATGGAGGACAGGGAAGAGGTGTGGCATGTATCAGGGTCCCCCTGCTTCCTCAGCCAGAAAACCCCTCGGAGAAGGTAGTAATCTTCTCCAAGGAACAAATGCCAAGCGTGGGGCTAAGGGAGTAAGATATACTTTTTACCCCAGGGCTCCTGCTCTGATCTGACACTTATGTTGCAGACCTTTATAACCAGGTCCTTCAATGACTAAAACTCTTTAAAAGTCTCAGAAGTAGGCTTGCCTTTCACCAATTTCTATCCAGAGTGACTGAGTGAATGAACACTATACTGAGGCTTCAATTATGTTTATTATGAGAAGGTGGGGTGATGCTCAAGTGAGCAAGGGGGAAATTTTCTAACTATAAAAATATTAAAATAATGTGATTTTGTTAAAAAATCCTGAAAAATAAGTCTTTGTAAATTCTTCTAATTTAAATCTCAGGATGCTGCTGCTGCTGCTAAGTCACTTCAGTCATGCCCAACTCTGTGCAACCCCATAGACAGCAGCCCACCAGGCTCCACAGTCCCTGGGATTCTCCAGGCAAGAACACTGGAGTGGGTTGCCATTTCCTTCTCCAATGCATGAAAGTGAAAAGTGAAAAGTGAAAGTGAAGTCTCTCAGTTGGTTCCAACTCTTTCCGACTCCATGGACTGCAGCCTACCAGGCTCCTCCGTCCATGGGATTTTCCAGGCAAGAGGACTGGAGTGGGGTGCCATTGCCTTCTCCAAAACCTCAGGATGGGAGAGAGAATAGAGAACAATGATAAAAGAGAATGATGTTTGCACATACTTCATAAATAAAGAATGATAAGTCAAGAATTTACCACTATCTCTAACTGGAGAAGAAACAAATATATGTCTTTTTTTAAACATGTACTTAAAGCTGAAAAATAGATTTTGAGTGTAAGTTAAAGTAGAAAAAAAAACAGCGGTGTCTCCTTGTGCCTTATCCAGTTGCATTAATGAGAAGTAGGGCATGAAGGTAAAAAGTTCCTTTGGAGCAATCTTCTCCAGAAGACTTGCTTATTCCTATCTTGTGCCCATCAACTTGGCAGTCTTCTAAAAGGTCTGTTTTCTTAATAAGCAGATCTTATCTAAAATGATGTGTGATTATCTCATGGGTACTGAATCTCTACCAACAGGGAAACAGAGCTCATCTCTTCCTGCTCTATCAGCAACCTGGAGTTTGAGACAGACAAGTCATGCCAAGAAGATGTTGTTGTTCAGTTGCTAAGTCGTGTCCTCCTCTTTGAGACCCCATGGACTGAAGCATGCCAGGCTTTCCTGTCTTTCACTATCTCCTGGAGTTTGCTCAGATTCATGTCCATGGAGTTGGTGATGCTATCTAACCAGCTCATCCTCTGTTGCCCTCTTCTCCTTTTGCTTTCAGTCTTTCTGAGCATCAGAGTCTTGGCCAATGAGTCCGCTCTTCGCATCAGATGGCCACAGTATTCAAGCTTCAGCATCAGTCCTTCCAATGAGTATTCAGGGTTTATTTCCTTTAGGCTTAACTGGATTTATCTCCTTGCAGTCCAAGGGACTCTCAGAAAAACCATAGCTTTGACCATATGGACCTCTGTCGGCAAAGTGATATTTTTATTTTTTTAATCCACTGTCTAGGTTTGTCATAGCTTTCCTCCCGAGGACCAAGTGTCTTTTAATTTCATGGCTGCAGTCACCATCTGCAGTGATTTTGGAGCCCAAGAAAATAAAATCTGTCACTGCTTCTACTTTTTCCCCTTCTATTTGCATGAAGAAGAGGATGGCATGTCTCCAAATACTGTGGCCTATCTCAGGACCCCTGAGCGCAGGTTCAAGTGGACCAGTGTTCCAGGTGTCCCAAGGCCCTTCCTACTCTGTTGTCCTCAAAGCAGGTCCTGGAGTGGGGTGGGGACAGGTTGAATCTTGGGTTATACTTAGGTATCAAAGAGAACATATAAAATCAACACACTAAGGAGTGAGCGCAGTAAGGAGTGGTCCCCAGCCACTGGCTAGCAGCCTGCTCCTCCTTTCTTTTGCCAATGCAGCTCTTATAAAGCAAAGGTTTGTTTTTAAATTGGGTCTGTCATATTTTTCATCCCCACAATATATATTTGAAAGTTTTGTACTTTTATGTTACATAATTAAAAATAAAAGTTAAATTATAAAAATGCAGATGATATCCAGAAATATGTTTGTCAGGTAATACATTATAATGGAAATACAGAAAAAGGAATGTGTCTCCCACTCTAATTCCACACTTCCCCATCCTTAGCGGTACCTAATATTAGCAGCGTGATAATATACATACACATGTATGTGTCACGAGATGTGTACTTATAGGCTTTGGGGCCCATATAAACACACACAAACATTATAAAAATGGTGGTCCAGCGGTTAAGACTCTGCACTTTCAATGCAGGGGGTGAGGGTTTGATCCCTGGTTGGAGAACTTAGATCCCACATGCCTCACGGCATGGCCTCACCCGCAAAAATAAAAAAATTAAATAAAGGTAAGATATTATTTCAAAATAAGTAAAACATAAAATGATACCCATGTCATCCTGTTATCAGCTTCTCTGAAACAATCATTCCTTTGAAATTCAAATGAAATTCACTCAAGCCTCGTGCCATGTGCTGGGTGAGTGGGTGAGTGAAAGCCACTCAGTTGTGTCCGACTCTTTGTGACCCATGGACTGTAGCCCACCAGGCTCCTCTGTCCATGGAATTCTCCAGGCAAGACTACTGGAGTGGGTTGCCATGGCCTTCTCCAGGGGATCTTCCTGACAGGGATCGAACCCAGGTCTCCTGCATCGCAGGCAGATTCTTTACTGTCTGAGCCACCAGGGAAGCCTGCCATGTGCTGGAGAAAAGCTCAATGCTGATCCTCATCTATGGAGATTCTTGAAATGTTGGGGATGTCCCCATCACTGAATCATTTCTAGCTCAGAATCCCAATTCAGGTGAGGCCATTCAGTTTGTGGATAAAACACTGTCTGCCCATTTCTGCACTGTTACCAGACACGAGTATCCATCAGTGACCCTCAGGCTATAAATGTGGCAGGCTTTTTTTAATTAATTTGTGACAATGAAGACAATTTTACACCACAGCAGAAGCTGTGGCAGCAAACCACCTCACTAAAGCACTTATCAAACATACACCAAGCTTCACGACTTCTGAATCAGAGACCAAACCAAAGCTGACTTCTTTAAGAACTCCTTCTTTTTGGCGTACCACAGGTATAAAGCTTTTTAGTGTGACTAAAGCTTCTTAGTCACGTTTGACTCTTTGTGACCCCATGGATTGTATAGCCCGCCATGTTCCATGGAATTTTTCTAGGCAAGAATACTGGAGTATGTTTCCATTTCCTACTCCAGAGAACTTAAAGCCTTTTAAACAGAAAGTTAATAAAAAAAAAAAAAAGTTCCACATTTTCATCTCCACTTATCAAAAAAAAAAAAAAAATTCCTGCGATCTCCCTGTCTGCCAAGAGAATTCCCATGGGCCACCCATTTCAGCCCCATTTTCTCTCTGCTTCCTCGTCTTAGCCTTTTTTTGCTCCGTGCAATCCATAAAGTACCTCCCTACATACTGTTAATCTCTTGTGCAGGAGAGTTTTCACAATCTCTTTATTTCACTGTCTCTTTCCTAACTATGCCTTCCAAACTCAAGTGATCTTTATGAAGCTATTTAAATAGCAATAGGTCTCTCCCTAAAAGAAACTCAGCTGCCAGGTTGAAAATTATTAGTTTTTACTCTGCTTCAAACAAATGATATAAATTCCCTTCTACTTATAAATTTAAACAGTAGATGATATTCAATCTGGCCAGACACTAATGTGCTTGGGATATAGTGGGTGAACATAATAAATACCTGATTTTATCAAGCTCCCAAGAGGGGGCTCAATAAATCCTCATTTGTTTGGAAAATCTTCATTGATGAATGAATGAGGGGTATCTTTTCCACATCTGTGATTTGGAACTCAGACTTTTACACCTAATAATGATTCCTTTTCTTCTTAGGATATCTACCTAGACCCTCTCTTTTCATAAAGAGGGGAACCAAAAGCTACAGGAACAGTGTTCTTAAATCCACTTTATCAAAACAAGCAACACTCTCCATTTCCTCTGCAAAACACACCAGGTGCTCCCCACAGAAAACAGAGACCTCTTGGCTAATAGGCAGCTCTCATTCTTCTGCTAGATTAGCCAGCCAACTACCAGTTCTAATTATATCAGATAAGAAAGCGTCTACTGTATTTTTCCAAATATAAAAACAGTTTGTCCCCAAGTTGAACTCTCACGCAAGCAGTTGAAAAAAGTATTTCTGTTTTCTTCCTATCCCATGCAGATGGCTGGATGCTTCAGCCAGACTTCCAGGACTACACAGAATTCACCTCCTCCTTATCAAAGAGTATAATTCCATTATTCATGTGCAGGAAGGGAACATAAGTGGCTGCATCACTTGTACTGATGGTTTAAAACAATAAGCATGTATTGTTGCTGAGGAGTCTGTTGATAAGCAGGGAGGTTTTGTTGACCTGAGCAATGCTTGGGTGTCTTGACCTTGTGTCTGCAGTCACCTGCAAAGTCATCAGGAGTTACCTGGGCAAGGATAGCACTATATAGCAGGTGATTAGTTGGCTGTTGGCAGGAGAGGAGGAGTGGTCGAGTTCTGGAATTTCTACATCAGGCTAGACAACAACAGCAAAACAGAGTTCAAGAAGAAAGGTAGAAGGTACAAAGCCTACTGAGGGCTAGTCTCAATACTGACACACTGTCACTTCGCTCACATTCTACTGGCCAAAGTAATTAACATGATGAGCTCATTTTAAGGCGAAAGGAAACAAGTTCCACCTTTTTATGAAAGGAGCTACAACATCATATTTCAAAAGTTGTAGATATAGGCATGGATGGAGAATCCAAGTCATTATTGAAATCAAGGTATCACATTGGTTGAGGCAGCGTAATCAACATTTTTTGCATTGTGTGTCAAATTTATCTGGAAATTTTAGTACTCAGAAGAAAATCAGTGAGTTCTCTTCCATTTCAGACATAGAAGATCTTGAATGACAGGTACTCTCACCCAAAAGATCAAAATAACTCACTCAAGCTATACCAAAGAAAACATCCTAATACTCAGTCATATTAATAATCACATTAAATTACAAAGCCACCAGTTAGAAGGCAGAGATTGTCAGATAGCTGAGGGGAAAAAATATAATAACTAAATATTACAAACAACAACAATACACTTTAATTATCAAAAAATACAACTTGATGTAAATGTATACCACATAAACACCAAGCACAAGGAAGCTGTAATGTCAATATTAATATCAAGCAATTTAAAATTAGAGAAAATAGTACTATTATGGATCAGTTCAGTTCAATCACTCAATTGTGCCCGACTCTTTGCAACCCCATCGACTGCAACACACCAGGTTTCTCTGTCCATCACGAACTCCCAGAACTTGCTCAAACTCATTCCCATTGAGTCGGTGATGCCACCCAACAATCTCATCCTCTATCGTCCCCTCCTCCTTCTGCCTTCAATCTTTCCCAGCATCAGGGAATTTTCCAGTGAGTCAGTTCTTCACATCAGCTAACCAAAGTATTGGAGCTTCAGCTTCAGCATCAGTCCTTCTAATGAACATTCAGGTCTGATTTCCTTTAGGATTCATTGGTGGATCTCCTTTCAGTCCAAGGGACTCTCAAGAGTCTTCTCCAACACCACAGTCCAAAAGCATCGATTCTTCAGCACTCAGCTTTCTTTATGGTCAAACTCTCACATCCATACATGACTACTGGAAAAACCATAGCTTTGACTTGGCAGATATTTGTTGGTGAAGTAATGTCTCTGCTTTTTAATATTCTGTCTAGGTTGGTCATAATTTTTCTTCCAAGGAGCAAGCATCTTTTAATTTCATGGCTGTAGTCACCATCAACAGAGATTTTTGAGCCCAAGAAAATAAAGTCTGTCACTGTTTCCACTGTTTCTCCCTCTGTTTGCATGATGTAATGGGACCAGATGCCATGATCTTCATTTTTTGAATGTTGAATTTTAAGCCAGCTTTTTCACTCTCCTTTTTCACTTGCATTAAGAGGCACTTTAGTTCTTCTTCACTTTCTGCCATTAGGGTGGTGTCATCTGAGTATCTGAGGTTATTGATATTTCTGCCTGCAATCTTGATTCCAGCTTGTGCTTCATCCAGCCCAGCATTTCGCATGATGTACTCTCCATGTAAGTTAAGTAAGCAGGGTGACAATATACAGCTTTAACTACTCCTTTCCCAATTTGGAATCAGTCTGTTGTTCCATGTCCAGTTCTAACTGTTGATTCTTGACTTGCATACAGATTTCTCAGGAGGCAGGTCAGGTGGTCTGGTATGTCCATCTTTTTAAGAGGGACATTTCACAATTATAAAAGTATCCACCCATCAAATAGACATAACAACCCTAAATGTTAATGGGCCTAACAACAGGACTTCAAACATGTAAAGTATATTGACGTGGAACATTCTCCAAGCACTTAATAAATATAAAAATAGTAAGTCATACAGAAGATGTTCTCTAATCACAATAGCAGTAAATTACAATTCAGTAAAAAATAAAGTATTTGGAAAATCCCCAAGTTGTCAATTAAATAACACATTTATAAGTAACTCATATATCAAAGGAGAAATGATGAGGAAAATCAGAAAATATTGTGGACTGAATAATAATGAAAATAGAGCATATCAAAATATATGAGATGCAGCTAAAGCAATTCTTAGAGGAAAATTTGGGATATCGAATGTTTATTTTATGAAAGGGATACAGTTTTAAAATCAATAATTTAAGGCAGGAGTCAGTAAACTATAGCCATGGGCTAAATCCAGTTTGCTGCCTGTTTGTTTATTTTTGGCTGTGCTGGGTCTTTGCTGCTCCATAGGCTTTCTCTAGTTGCAGGGAACAGGGATTACTCTTCATTTGGAGGTGGGGCCTTCTCATTGTGGTGGCTGTAGGCTTGTGGGCTCGAAAGTTGTGGTGCACAGGTTTATTTGCCCCATGGCATGTACAGTCTTCCCAGACCAGGGATGGAACCTGTGTCTCTTGCATTGGCAAGCAGATTCTTAACCAGTGGATCACCACAGAAGCCCTGCTGCCTGTTTTTACAAATAACCTTGTTTTGGAACACAGGCACAACCACTCATTACATTTTGTCTACGGCAGCCCTCACACAGCAGTGGAACAGTAGGATAATTGGAACTGAAACTGCACGGCCTACAAAATATTTCTTTACATGGTCCTCCATTCTTCAATCTCTTAAGCAAAGTTTTTCCTTAACAAACTAGAGGAAAAAAACAAAAAAACAAAAACAAAGTAAGCAGAAGAGAAGAGAGTATAAAGAGCAAAACTTAGTAAAGTAGAAAACAGGGCAACGATGGAGTGAAATAAATAAAGTCACAAGTTTGGATTTTTTATTTATTTTTTTTAATTTTCTTTACATTATCATGTTGGTATGGAAGCAACCTAGATGTCTATCAACAGACGAATGGATAAGAAAGCTGTGGTACAAGTTTGGATTTTAAAAAGACTAATGAAATTGATAAATTCCTACCAAGATTTACATAAAAGGGAGAAAATAAAAAATTATCCAGAGGAGAAACATAAAAAGAAGAACATCATTACAGATAACGTAGACATTAAAAGGATGGTCAGGGAGTTTTTTGAACAACAATATGTCAAATTCAAAAACTTTAATGAAATGGGCAGCCTCTTTGGAAAACAAATTATTAAAACTGACAGAAGAAGAACAAATCTGAATAGTCTCTTATGTATTGAAAAATTAAGTTCACAGTTAAAAATAAAGAAAGCTTTAGACCTAGAAGATATCACTAGGAAAGCCTACAAAATTTTTTTCTTTTTAGCCTGAGCTTGTCTTAGTTGCAACACATAGGATCTTCCATCTTCTTTGCGGTAGGCGAACTCCTGGTTGTGGCATGTGGGATCTATTTCCCTGACCAAGGATCAAACCAGGGCCCCCTGCATTAGGAGCACAGAGTCTTAGCTACTGGACCAGCAGGGACATCCTTCTAAAAAACTTTTTAAAAAGAAGCTACATCAATTCTACTCCATTCTCTTGGAAAATAGAAGACAAAATACTTTCTAACTCATTTTAGGAGGCCCATGTAACCCTGATATTTATAGTTGACAAAGATGACTACAGAAAACTGCATACCAAAACACCTCCTGAAGAAATGTAAAAATCCTTCTGAAAATCTTAGCAGAAAAAATTCAGTAATATTTTTGAAAGTTAATACATCATGACCAAGTAAGATTTATCCAAGGAATATAAGATTAATTTAACATTCAAAAAAATCAATCCATGCAATGTATAACATTAGTGAAAGAAAAGAGAAAAGTCATATAATCATGCTCATAGAGGTAGTAATACCTTTTCATGATTTAAAAACTTAGCAAACTGGCATAAGAAAAAAATTTTTTTTTTCCTAAGCTGAAGAGCAAATCTGTGAAAAACTTCTAGCTACCTTCATATCTCTTACCATACTTAATGTTAATGCTTTCCCCCAGATAAAAGCAAAGCGATAAGGTCTGCTCTCATCACTTGTATTCACCATTATCCTAGAAATCATATGTAGTGCAATAAAAAGTAAAAGAAATAAAAAGTATTAAGATTAGAAAAAAGACAAAATCCTAATTATTTGCAGGTAACATGATTGTGTATGTAGAAAGTCCAAAGAAATCTTCCAAACTCTAAAATTAATTAGTAAATTTAACAAAGTGATAGAATATAAGGTAGATATAAAAAATAATTATTAATATATAACCACATATAAGCAATAAACAAATTGAAATTTTAAGATGAACTAGTTCTTTTCTCTTCCTTTCCCCTTTCCTTCCTGGATAATTCTGCCCCAAAGTCATTAGGTGGGGCTGAATGTGGTTAAGTATCCCCACAGGGAAGTGGGGCAAAAGTGTAATGGGACATGGTATTGAAGTCCAAGTGTAATAAAGAGGACATTTACGTGAGAGTCTGGCCCCAGTTAAAGGGGTCCGAACCTGAGCAGAGTGAGACAGTTATCTGCCCATGGGAAGGTGGCTGATGTAGGGCACGAGAGCCCATGAAAGCCGAATAAGGCATGGGTGTGGGAGAGGGGCCTGGTCAAGCTGTGGGGGTATGAGCAGGGTGTTCAGGGGTGGTCGCAATGATGGATGCTGGCACCTAGAGGTGGGCGATGAAATAAGCAAGAACACTGAGGGTAACGGAAGTGAGGCTTCTCACTGTCAGGAAAGGGATTACAAATAGGAAAGGGAGAAAATCAGAATGAACTCTGTGGTGTTGGATGAAACTGAATGTACTAGTGCTGCTGCTGTTGTTCAGCGGTCAGCTGTGTCCCACTCTCTGTGATCGCATTGACTGCAGCACGCCAGGTGTCCCCATCCTTCGCCATCTCCCAGAGCTTGCTCAAACTCATGTCCATCGAGTCGGTGAGGCCATCCAACCATCTCGTCCTCTGTCGTCCCCTTCTCCTGCCTTCAATCTTTCCCAACACCAGGGTGTTCTTCTAATTCATCAGCTTTTGGCATCATGTGGCCAAAGTATTGGAGCTTCAGCTATAGCATCAGTCCTTCCAATGAATATTCAAGACTGATTTCCTTTAGGATTTGACTGGTTTGATCTCCTTTTAGTCCAAGGGACTCTTGAGAGTCTTCTCCAACACCACAGTTCAAAAGCATCAATTCTTTGGCGCTCAGCTTTCTTTCTGGTCCAACTCTCACACCCATACGTAACCACTAGAAAAACCATAGTTTTGACTAGACCGACTTTTGTAGGCAAAGTAATGTCTCTGCTTTTTAATATGCTGTCTAGGTTGGTCATAGCTATTCTTCCAAGGAGCAAGCATCTTAATTTCATGGCTGCAGTCACCATCTACAGTGATTTTGAAGCCCAAGAAAATAAAGCCTGTCACTGTTTCCATCGTTTCCCCATCTGTTTGCCATGAAGCAATGGGACTGGATACCATAATCTTAGTTTGTCTGAATGTTGAGTTTTAAGCTTCCTCTTTCACCTTCATCGAGAGTCTCTTTAGTTCCTCTTCAGCTTCTGCCGTAAGGGTGGTGTCATCTGCTTATGTGAGGTTATTGATATTTCTGCCTGCAATCTTGATTCCAGCTTGTGCTTCATCTAGCCGGGCATTTCACACGATGTACTCTGCATATAAGTTAAATAAGCAGGGTGACAATATATAGCCTTGACATACTCCTTTCCCAGTTTGGAACCAATCTGTTGCTCTGTGTCCAGTTCTAACTGTTGCTTCTTGACCTGCATACAAAGCTTCACAGCATGCAGATACGGTGGCTGTACTAGTATAATTCAATGACTTAAAAAAGTATATATATAAACAGATACCCATTAGAAGCAATATATATAGTGATAAGCATATCTAAAGACATTGGTTTCTAAACATTATTCTGAAATAAAAGGATTAAGAACTTCTTGGAGAAATGACTGAGTCTGGGTCTTAAAGCAAGACAAGTCAATGATGAACCTGGAATTCTTTTTGTCAGAAAGTAAATATGTAGTCAAAGAACAGAGTGGGCATGTCAAAAAGACATGAGCAGCAGCTTGAAGCTAATCAGCCAAAAACGGGACAATCTGAGCATCAAAATGAAGAATGATATTAATGGATTAAAGCTTATTAAATAAGAATGCATGTACCTATACTAACAGAAATGAGTATATTCAATGTTTGATGAATATTAAAACAATATCAAAATTTAAAGTACACAAAAATAATTATTACAAAGGGGTAAACAGTAAATTTACCGTGGAGAAGCCTAATAGGCACCATTGTAGTAAAATCATCAGTAATTGAACAAATTAAAGCTAAGTAACACTTGTAGGATATAATTAGAATATAGACTTACTTCTGTAATATTTCTGCCAAAGATGAATAACCTGAATCTAATCAAAAGGAAGATCAGATCAACCTAAGCTCTATAAAGTAAAATCTGTCAAGGTCATAAAAATGAAAGACTAAGGAATTTTTTCAGAACAATACACCTAATAATTAAAGAATCAATTAATTTTCTTATAAAGAGCACCTTGGGGACAGCTGACAAAACTTGAACAGTCTGAGGTTTATATATTAATGATGTATTCTTGCTTATTTCCTAATTTGATGGTTGTGCTGTGGTTATTTAGGGTAATGTCCTTGTTTTAGGAAATAAACATAAAGTATTAGGGGGTGAAAACTAACAGTGTTGGAAACTTATTCTCAAATGCTCCTGGAGAAAAGTTTCTTTGTTCTCTACTTTTAAATTTTTGAAAAGTTTGAAGTTGTCACAACAGACAAACAAGCAATATAATTTTTAGTAACATCAAAATGATGAAATATAGAAAAAACATCTAATGAAATATGTGCAAGACACCTAAACACAAAATATCACTTAAAATCAAAATCCTGACTAGCTGGGAGTTAGTTATACAATGGAATTCAGCTGAGCTATTTCAGATCCTAAAAGATGATGCTGTGAAAATGCTCCACTCAATATGCCAGCAAACATGGAAAACTCAGCAGTGGCCACAGGACTGGAAAAGGCCAGTTTTCATTCCAATCCCAAAGCAAGGCAATGCCAAAGAATATTCAAACTACTGCACAATTGCACTCATATCACACGCTAGCAAAGTAATACTCAAAATTCTCCAAGCCAAGCTTCAACAATATGTGAACCATGAACTTCCAGATGTTCAAGTTGGATTTAGGAAAGGCAGAGGAACAAGAGATCAAATTGCCAACATCCATTGGAGCATCAAAAAAGCAAGAGAGTTCCAGAAAAACATCTACTTCTGTTTTATTGACTACGCCAAAGCCTTTAACTGTGTGGATCACAATGAACTGTGGAAAATTCTTCAAGAGATGGAATACTAAGATCACCTTACCTGCCTCCTGAGAAATCTGTATGCAGGTCAAGAAGCAACAATTAGAACCAGGATTGGTTCCAAATTGGAAAGAAGTGTGTCAAAGTTGTATTTTGTCACCCTGCTTATTTAACTTACATGCAGGGTACATCATGCAAAATGCCAGGCTGGATGAAGCACAAACTGGAGTCAAGATTTCTGGGAGAAATATCAATAACCTCAGATATGCAGATGACACCACTCTTATGACAGAAACTGAAGAGGAACTAAAGAGCCTCTTGATGAAAGTGAAAGAGGAATATTAAAAAGCTGACTTAACACTCAACATTCAAAAAGCTAAGATCATGGCATCTGGTCCCATCACTTCATAGCAAATAGATGGGGGAACAATGGAAATAGTGACAGACTTTATTTTCTTGGGCTCCACAATCTCTGCAGATGGTAACTGCAGCCATGAAATTAAAAGATGCTTGCTCCTTGGAAGAAAAGCTATGACCAACCTAGACAGCATATTAAAAAGCAGAGATATTACTTTGCCAACAAAGGTCCATCTAGTCAAAGCTATGGTTTTTCCAGTAGTCATGTATGGATGTGAGAGTTGGACCATAAAGAAAGCTGAGTGCCAAAGAATTGATGCTTTTGAACTGTGGTGTTGGAGAAGACTCTTGAGAGTCCCTTGGACTGAAAGGAGATCCAACCAGTCCATCCTAAAGGAAATCAGTTGTGAATACTCATTGGAAGGACTGATGCCGAATTTGAAACTCCAATACTTTGGTTAGCTGATGTGAAGAACTGACTCACTGGAAAAGACCCTGATGCTGAGAAAGACTGAAGGTGGGTGGATAAGGGGACAACAGAGAATGAGATGGTTTGATGGCATCACCAATGCTATGGACATGAATTTAAGCAAGCTCTGGGAGTTGGTGATGCACAGGGAAGCCTGGCACGCTACAGTCCATGGGGTTGCAAATAGTTGGAGATGACTGAGTGATTGAACAGAAACTAAGCTGAGTTATACAATTTTCATAGATTGAAAGACTCAATATTGTTAAGATATTCACTGACCCTAAATTGGTATACAAGACTCATTACAAAAATAAGATAATTTTAAAGTTTATATGGCAATACTACATTTGTAGAATAACCAAAACAATATTGAAAAAGACGAACAACAAAGGTGAAGAACTGACACCTCCCTGGTGGTTCAGTGGTTGGAAACTTTGTTTCTCCACCCCAGAGGGCATAGGTTTAGCCCCTGGTTAGGGAAATGGGATTCCACAAGCTGTGTGATGCAGCCAAAAACAAAACTAATTTTTTTATTTGGAAAATAATTGCTTTCCAGAATTTTGTTGTTTTCTGCCAAGTATCAACACAGATCAGCCATAGATATACATTTGTCCTAAATTTTTTAAAGAATGACTAAATAAATTTGAAAAATAAAGCAAAAATTAAAATAACATTAAAAAAACTGAAGAGCTAACAATTTCTAGTTTCAAGTCTTATTCTAAAGCTACAGTAATAAAGATATGTTTATAGTTGGAGAGTAGGATAGAAAACTAAATCAATGGAAAAGAATAGAGTGTGTAGAAATATACAGTACTTGTATGGTCAGTTGATTTTTTTCATAAAAATGCCAAGTCAGTTCTATGGCATAAAGTACATCTTTTTAACAAATGTTGCTAAAACAACTGAATTATATATATATAGATATATAACTTTGACCCCTTTCTACCCATAAACAAAAATTAGTTAACTATTAATCATGGATTTGGACATAAAACTCAGGACCTTAACACTTTTGGAAAAAAACATAAGAAAATTCTCATGACTGGGTGGATAAAGGTTTTATTGAACAGGGCACCAAAAACACAACCTGAAAAAGAGAGAGGGAATCAGGAGGGAGGTGGGAGGGGGATTCTGGAAGGGGAACACATGTATACCCATGGCAGATTCATGTCAATGTATGGCAAAACCAACATGATAATGTAAAGAAAATAAAAATAAATAAATTTTAAAAAAGAAAATTTTGAAAAATTAGACTTCATAAGAAATAAAATTTCTGCTCACCGAAAGACATTATTAAGACAATGAATAAGCAAGGCAGGTTGGGAAATATGTATCTGTTCAGTTCAGTCGCTCAGTCGTGTCTAACTCTTTGCAGTCCCACGAATCGCAGCACTCCAGCCCTCCCTATCCATCACCAACTCCCAAAGTTTACCCAAACTCATGTCCATCGAGTCGGTGATGCCATCCAGCCATCTCATCCTCTGTCATCCCCTTCTCCTCCTGCCCCCAAGCCTTCTCAGCATCAGGGTCTTTTCCAATACCTTTACAACATCACTATGGGACAATGGACTTGCATCCAGAATATACAAAAGAACCATAAGTCAACAATTTTACAAATGAGCAACCAAATATCTTAAAATTCACAAAATATTTGAACAGATGCTTCACAGAAGTAGATACACAAATAGCCAACAAGTGTTTATAAAAGAACTCACTGTCATTAAATTCTTATATTAAATTCTTAAATTAAAGATCTTAATTAGATAGCACTTGATACCCACTTGAATAATTAAAGCAAGAGGTTGACAACCCCAGAAGCTGGCAAAGATACAGAACAACTGGAACTCTCATCTATGGCTGGTGTGAGTGTACAAATGTTCAATGTTTAGATTTCTTCCTTCCAGAAAAGCACAATGTTTGAAAAACGGAAGACATAATATGTATGTATGCACACTTGGGACTCAATTTTGAAACAGTTACTACTCCACAAAACCAAACATGGAGAGAAAGCAATCACAGTTCATGTGTAATCAGCCAGACCCCCATGATGTCATGGTTCATACCCAACCACCAGCACTACCCCGCTCTTGATTTGGTGACCAAGCAGTCACAACTACATCACAGGGGTAGACAGCACCAGCCTGGAGTCAGAATTCTGTCCTCCTATAGCATCATGCTCTTCTTTCAGTAATTCTGTGAGCCAAAAGTCTAGTGGTAAATCGATAGGTCCTCTGATTTCAATCTACTGAGTGGACCTCTTCATCTTAGGTCTACAGCATCAGCTCCAGTCTCACAGGCCACCCGAAAACTGTAAACAGTTACTTTGCTCAGCTCCTCACACCTTCAGCCACTCCCTTCCCCTCTTTGGGAAACAGAAAATAAATAAAAAGATGCCACATAAAATGGTATGAACTTTGGAAAGTAGAGTCAGAATGTAAAATGCTTTTCTTGAACACAACTGTAAAAGGGTAAATAGACATTTACTTATTTGCAGAGTTATGCGTGAATGATGATGCCACTCAGCAGCTCCACATTCTCATTTAACGCCCCTCAAGCATGCAATTGTTCGACAGGCTTAAAACACATGAATCTGCTTCCAGAGATGGAGACAGACAGCAAGGTCCTCCTGCCCAAGAGTATGGAAGAAAGAGCAAGCAGCAAAAGGAACCAGCCATGGAGGATGAGCAAATTGGCAGTTGCCGCTCCATTGGTTTCAGAGTAGAAGCAAGGAAAATGCTCCCTGGACATTTGAAAACTTTCTATGTCTCCCCTGCTAAGCTTGGCAACTGCCAAGCTATCCTAGACTCTCCCACCAAAGCTCCAGATGCCCATATCTCTCCTTATTTTGGGATATAAATGTGACCAAAATCATCTCTTATTATAAGGCAAGGAAAGAGCGCCAGATTTAGTCATTGGTGCTACTAGGACCTTGCTGAACCAAAGAGAATGCCAAGCTGCAGCAGGGTGGCAAGAAGGGCCTTTGGATGGAACCACATGTTTATAATTCATTCACACATTTTCCTCTGAGCAAGGCAAACATTTAAAATCACCCAGTGTGGGTCTTCCTGGAGTTATAAAAATAGGAGTGTGTCCAGAATGGAGGATTGGTTGCCCCCTGTTTCTCAGTGCCACCCCAGATGGAAGACAGCCAGAAACTGGGTTATACAGTTTCTTTGACAGAAATGGAGATTAGCAGGTGTTAAAGACAGATTAGCGACTAAATGAGTTTCTCACTGGCATAATGAGTATTCCAAAGGGAAGGGTTTAGAAGTGAAGTTGGGCAGCTGATGGGAGCCTTCTCCAACGAGAAGAAATTTTCCTGCATTTACCAAGCCTGTGCAAGCTAAAGAAACTGAAGTGAAAAGGTAGCCCATAATTGAAATCTGTAGCAGGCAGGCACTCAGATCGAATGTGCAACTGAGATAAGATGGGGTGACAGTGGGTGGTGTTTTATTCTGGGGGGCCCTTCCTGGGGATTGGCAGCAGAAAGCTCTATTTTTGTATTTTATTTATCTCTAGACTGAGATTCTGACTCTAGTTCCAATCACTATTCCTGTGGTTGATGAGGTACCTTTTCCTGCTCCCTAAGGTTTGGCCACAAAGCTAGAGGGTAGAGAGAAGAGTTTGAATGGGCTCAGATGAAACAACACCGACTTAGTCAGTGTGGGCTGCTATAACAAAAATACTATATACTGGGCGGCTTTAACATCAAGCATTTATTTACTAACAGTTTTGAAGACTGGGAAATCTAAGATCAAAGCGCCAGCAGATTTGGTGCATGGTAGAAGCCCTTTTCCTGGTTTGGAGATGCCATCTTTCCTTGTATCCTCCTGTGGCTGAGAGAGAGAGAAAGAGGTCATCTCTCTGAAGTTTCATCTTAAAAGGGCACTAATCCCATCCATGAGGGTTACATTCTTATGACCTAATTACCTGCCAAGAGCCCCACTTCTTGATACCATCACATTGAAGCTTAGGCTTCAACATATGATACTGGGGGTAAGGGACACAAACATTTAATCCACAGCAAATGCCAAGTACATAGTCAACTCCATTTCTAGACAGAAAGGAAAGGAAAATGATTTATTACGTACCTACTATGCACCACATACTTTACTAGGCCCTTTCACCATTTTATAATAACCCAAGGAACAGATTAACCCAGAAGACCTGGTCCACATTAGAAGATCTGGCATAAGGGAGACTAAAGACAGATTGTCTCCTATTTCTTTCTTTCCCATGGTTTTGTGTTTCCTTCCTAATGTTATTTTGAATTTGTTTGGGCTCAAATTATATTATACTCTTGTCATCTCCATTAGCTAAAATGTATTTATGGCTGATTATGCATGCAGAAAGTAAATTAAATATCTGAATAACATTACCAGTAATTGGTGAAATTGCCTTATGTTTTCACATCCTTACAACAAAAAAGGCATCAACAAATGACCAGGAAAACAAAAGGATAATCCATTATAATTGTCCATATTACCATAGCGATAGGACAGACACAATTATGGGCAATTTTAGTGTCTAAAAATCAAGTGTGATGAAAATTATATTGAATTTAACAAAAAAAAAAAAAAAAAAAACCTTTAACTTTGGTTCCAAAACAACTGCTAGTCAGGATCAAAGGAAATAGCCCCTGCTATGAAAAATCAGTCACTGACTTGGAAGTTGACACTGAATCTCTTGAGCATCTACAAAATATAAACCACCATTGAAGTGCTCATTTAGATCTGCCTGAGTGATTCCCCATGATATTGTTTCTCTGCAGACACCTCTGGTTTATCGGTGAAGTATTTGTGCTGATTAGAGAGAGACTCTAAAATGTTTTAGTTTCTAAATACATTAAGTACCACCTCCAGTATAGTGTGACATATATATATTAGATCAGACTGGCATAATCTTTTTTTTTTGGTTGCATGTTGGAGTTTTTGGAAGATGATCAAAATTTAAAATAGTTAATAACCATGAAAACTATCTGGGTTCAATCCCTGGGTCAGTAAGTTCCCCCAGAAAAGAGAATGGTCACCAACTCCAGTATTTTTGCTGGAGAATTCCATGGACAGAGGAGTACAGCGGGCTACAGTCTGTGCGGTCACAAAGAGTCAAACACAACTGAGCAATTATGACTCTCACTTTCATAGAAACTGTTATGGAGACTGATCAATTGAGAAAGATGTCAACTGTTGTATTAGGGTCCTGCCGCCCCTTTTGTGAAGGCAGGAGGTCTGAGTTACTGGGGCCACAGAGAAGTTGCTATATACCAACAAATATGGAAGTCTTTTTTAAAGCTTTTATTTATTTATTCATTTTTCGCTGTGCTGGGTCTTTGTTGCTGAGCTTGCTTTTCTCTAGTTGTGGTGAGAGGGGGCTACTCTCCAGCTGCAATGCCTGGGTTTGCCATTGCGGCGGCTTCTCTCATGGTGGAACAAGGCTCTAGGACACATGGGCTTCAGTATTCGCAGCTCCCAGGCTCTAGAGCACAGGCTTAACAGTTGTGGTACACGGGCTTCCTTGCTCTGAGGCATGTGGAGTCTTCCCAGATCAGAGATCCAACGTGTGTCTCCTCCATTTGCAAGCAGGTTCTTTGCCACTGAGCCACCAGGGAAGCCCTGGAAGTCTTTGAACATTTTAACAATGGGGCAAGTGTCCTGGTGTGTCCTGCTAAAGATCAGCGCTGCACAGATACCCAGATAAAAGACCAAGGTCTGGCCTCTCACTGTGCTTCTATTTATCCAGGCGGCTTCTCTCAGCATCTTGCAGAATGGACACCCCAGGAAACTGCATCCCCGCAGGGCTCTGATAGGTAACACAGAGCCCAGACCAAAGGCCATTTCTATAAGGACATACCTTCCTTTTCTGAACTGACACCTTGAAAACCACAGTTCAACCCAGAGAGCACAGCCAAGGGGGCCCGACCACCGTTGGCACCATTTGGATTTTTAAAGCCAAAGATGTCCTTACAACACACAGGAAGGTTTAATGATCATCAAAATGACACGTCTAGGGACTGTGCTTACAACAGACAGGAAGGCTCCAAATACACCCAAGGGAACTGAAGGAAGAAGACAAATCAACAGAGAGATGTGTGGTAAGGTTTGCATCTCAAGAGAACCTTTTCATTTACTGTCAGAGGGCAGCTCCACAGATGATGTTCCTCCAAACTCCTCTGTCACCCACCTCGTGGTGCAACGCACAGGGCCCTGCCTCATCTTGGTCCTTGTTGCCTGCACCCCATCGATGTTGTCGCCGTTGTTCAGTCGTTAAGTCATGCCCAACTCTTTGTGACCGCATGGACTGCAGCACGCTAGGCTTGCGTGTCCTTCACTACCTCCCAGAGTTTGTTCAAACTCATGTCCATTGAGTCAATGACACCATCCAACCATCTCATCTTCTGTCACCCTCTTTTCCTCCTGCCTTCAATCTTTTCCATCACCAAATTCTTTTCCAATGAGTCAGCTCTTGGCATCAGGTGGCTAAAGGATTGGAGCTTCAGCGTACACCCTGTATCCAAGTAATACTAAATTAACTGTGGTATAAGAGCATATCCTGTTGCTTCATACCTCCATTTCCACTCCATTACAATCCATGTCTCAAGCCTAGAAAACGACCTAGTTGCCTTCATCTAAGTATCCTGAGTAACCCAAGGCTTGATACATATCCTGGTCTCAGTAATTTTTGTTGGATAGGTAACGCAATATAGTGAGACACTTTAAAACTATAAAAAATGGTGGACAGCCTGTCACAGCTCTTTGGGGAGGTAAAGTTCTGTCCCATGTATTCTAAGATCACAGGATGAAAATGAGCAGAGCTTTAAAGCAAAAAGACTAGCCATACTCAAGTGGAGTAGTGGAAATGAGGAGGAACTGGAACTGCCATACATTGGTGTTCAGTTCAGTCACTCAGTCATGTCCAGCTCTCGGCAACCCCATGGACTGCAGCAAGCCAGGCCTCCCTGTCCATCACCAACTCCTGGAGTTCACTCAAATGCACATACATTGCTGATAGGAATGTAAAATGGTACAATGACTTGGAAAACAATTTGGCAGCTTTTTACAAAGTTAAACATAAACCTACTGTATAACCCAGCCATTCTAGTCATAAGTATTTATACAGAAATCAAAGCATATATTCATATAGACTTTTTACGCAAATGTTCATGGAAATTTTATTTGTAGCAGCCAACAATTAGAAATAAGCAGATGACCTTGAGCAAGTGAAAGGCTAAACAAACTGTGGTGTGTCTATTCACTAGAATAGATTGTTTTCTTCATTGTTTAATTGTTAAGTTGTGACTGACTCTTTGTGATCCCATGATCTAGAGGCCACCAGGCTTCTCTGTTCATGGGATTTCCCAGGCAAGAATACTAGACTGAGTTGCCATTTCCTTCTCTAAAGGATCTTTCCAACCCAGGGACCAAACTGGGGTCCCCTGCATTGGCAGGCAGATTCTTTATTGCTGAGTCACCAGAGAAGCCCTCACTAGAATACTACTCAGCAGTAAAAAGTGAAGAACTATTGATTAACACAAAAACATGCATGAGTCTCAAAGAAATGGTGCTCAGGGGAAGTAACTAGCCAAGAAAAGAGTACATACTTTCCATCTTTATAAAATCACAGAAAATACCAAGTCATCTATAGTAGATCAGGGTTGAAAAAGTAGATCAGGGCTTCCTTAGGGAATGTATAGAGAGGGCTAGGGAGGAGACACTATAAAGAGGCAAGAAGAAATTGGAAGGGGTGATTAATATATTCATTATTTTTATTGTGGTGATGGTTTCATAGGTATATGAATAGGTCAAGACTCATCAAATTCTACACTTTAAATATGTGTTGTTTATTGTATGCCAATCATACCTCAATAAAACTATAAAAATGTAAAGCTGAGCAAAGGCCTTAGGAGAAAACAGTCATGTGGTTTGAGAAAATTGCAATTATATATTAAGAAGTAAAATGAGAGTACTCTGATTTTAAAAGCATAAGATAGAGGTTGAGAAGAGTGACCCGTTAGAAGAAGGGAAAATATAAGGAAAAAGTCTAATAATCAAGACTGTTCATTGAAAATAAAATAAGTGTAACTTGGGTACAATTAGACATGAATAAATTCAATTTATTTGGTTAAAAATAAAAGACTGTCCAATGATAAAATAAAATGGCGTAGAGGTGGTAAGTTCCCAGTCCCTAGAAGTGTCATTTTGATGATCATTAAGCAGCTCTAAAAATGAATTCTTGCTTTGTTTGGGCAATTATCTTATATGATTCCTTGGATTCTTTTAAACTCTAAACTCACCCATTCACTGAGACAACACTAGCAGGATGTATTTGCTGGGAGCAAATTCCCTGTTGCTAATGCTCACGAAAACAACCATTAGGAATCTTCCACAAGAATAAAAGAAGTGAAAATAATTCAAAGGACTAGGACTTCAAAGAAGTAAAGTTGAAAGCAAATCAGTTCTTCAGATATCGAAATTACAAGTGAGTACAAAGAGAACAGTGAGTGATGGAACTTTGGGGAGAGGTGGGTGGGTGGGTGGCAGATAGTCCGAGTGTGAGAGTATTTGAGAGGAGGGAGGTTGGCACTGGGGGGTTGTCTAGAAAACCTAAGATGTTGGTATAAAAAATTGAGAATAGGAGGTCTCAGCAGGGATTGGGAAGCAGGGGTCTAGGGATGTTTCATCACAGATGCTGCTGGGCTTAATCTGGAATAATCTTCTGAAGAACAAAATACATCCCCATGTTCAAAAACTTCCAATAGTTTCCTTTTGTACTTAGTATAGCATTAAAATTCTTCAGCAGTTACACAGGTACTTCTAAGTGAAAATAGCAAATTGCAGAGAAATGCACAACAAAAAATGGAATAGCATTAAAAACAAAGACAATAAAAACTTCCTCTTGTATGTATGTGTACTCTACATGAGCATTTTACACAAGGGCACCACTGTCGATGACAACACTAAATTAAAACCTTCCCGAAAGCCTGTCCCCGGTCCTCTACAGGCCCCACTCTGGCATATGGTGCTGCTCCAGGGAGAGACAAGGATAATTGCTAGAAGCAGAGGGGGTCCAATGAGGAGCAGTTGTGATCCCACCAGCCACCTGGATGAAGCAATTAAATGATCGAATGAGTGAATAGTAACAAGATGCCAAAGGGATGAAAATTGACTTGGGTGAAGGGAAAATGAGGTCATCTCCCTCAGTCCTAAAAACCAAGGTGAATGCTAAGGGCAGACCCTTCTTATCCCACGTTTCCTCCTTCGCTCATAGCAGAGAGGACAACTCTCTGCTTTTGTGGGAGGGAGGCTGCCAAACTCTCCTCCCCAAGAAAGTGAAAGTTGCTCAGTCGTGTCTGACTCTTTACGACCCCATGGACTGTACAGTCCATGGAATTCTCTAGGCCAGAATACTGGTGGGTAGCCTTTCCTTTCTCCAGGGGATCTTCCCAACCAAGGAATCACACCCAGGTCTCCTGCGTTACAGGTAGTTTCTTTACCAGCTGAGCCACAAGGGACGCCTGAGAATACTGGAGTGGGTAGCCTATCCCTTTTCCAGCAGATCTTCCCGACCTAGGAATCGAACCAGGGTCTCCTGCATTGCAGGTGGATTCTTTACCAACTGAGCTATCAGGGAAGCCCCCAGATAAAAGATTAGATAGATAAATAGTTAGATAAATAGTTAGGAAGGACTAACACAACTGATCAGAGAGCAACACCTACTGGATGGATCCCAGTTTACCGAAGAGCAAAGCCTCAGAGGTTGTTAGGACCCTGTGCAAAACTTCCTCTTTGAACACACCCCAGACACCCCTCCCCTGTTGTCTGTGTCCCATAAACCTACTGGCCTCACACTCCTACAGTTGGATGGTAGCTTAATTGTCTTCAATTTGAAGCAGGAAGACTAGGAAGCTCTGCTAGCCCCAGGCCATGTTCTCATTCAATGTGTAACTGGACACTCAGTCTAGGAAGTGTTTAGGGGAGTTGGGCAGCTACCAATACAAAGGGAACCATGTGCTTTGTGGGGGAACCCATCAGTCAGAATCCTGGAAGGGAAGAGAAGAGATTAGTAGGATCTGGCCACCATGAGAGTCTTAAACAGTGAAGGTTACACTGTTATAGGTTACACAAAGCCAGTAGCAAAGCTGTCTATGTACATACAAGAGCCTCAGGCGCCCCTCTATCTCCTGCCAACATCATCACCACTACTGTGAGGTATTACTTTTATCCTCATTTCATATACAATTAGGGCAGACTCAGACAGCTATGAACGTTTGTGTCTCCCCCAAATTCTTACATTAACCCGTAATCCACAATGTGATGGTATTAAGAGGTGGGGCCCTTGGATGTGATTAGGTCATGAGGGCAGAGCCTTCATGAATGTGGGTAGTGCCCTTATAAAAGAGACACCCAGAGTGGTCTAGCCCCTCCCACCATGGGAAGACACAGTGAAAAGATGAAAGTTTATGAATCAGGATGAGGACTATCACCTGACACCACATCTACCAGCACCACAAGCTTGGATTGCTCAGACTCCAAAATTGAGAAGTGAATTTCTCTTCTTAAGCCACTCAGTCTATGATACTTGTTAATAGCAGCCCAAACAGACAGACAGAAATGGATAAACCATAATGGAAAAGAATATTTAAAAGAAAGTATATATGTGTATCTCTGAGTCAATTTGCTGTACAGCAGTGACTGGCACCACGCTATAAATCAACTACACTTCAATAAAAAAAAGTTTTTAAATGACTTTTAGTGGCACCAACTGGCTCCAGAGGGCTCTTAATCACTGAACTATTCTACATCTTTAAATATATGAAGAAATACTGTAATTATTATCTTACTAATGTAAGCTGAAAGAGAAAATCCCCAAACCAAGAATGCCCAGCAGTTCCTCTAAACCAAAGACGGGCAGAAAATCACAAAGAAAGCAGTGTCGAGGAGTGGGTAGAGTTCAGAGTTTAATCCCAGAAGACCTGGGTTCGAGTCTAAACTCTACCATGAAACAGCAGCTGCTTCATTGGGGGAAACAGCATCTCCTACAAGGCTCAGACAAGATCATACATGACAGCATTTTGTACATACAACATTATGTTGGAACAAGTACTTACGTTACACAGCGGTAGTTACAGTTGTCACAGGTCAACAACTTTGAGCTGATTCAGTCATTCTTCGTTCAGGGTGATTTTGCCTCCCATGGGACACTGGGTAATGTCTGGAGACATTTATGGTTGTCACAACTTGGGGGAGGGGACACTACTGACATGTAGTGGGTAGAGGCCAGGGACGCTAATGCTACATACTCTAGCATTAGCAAGACAGCCCCCTAAACAAAACCCGAAATGTCAATAGTGCCAAGGCTGAGAAACACTGGTTTGTAATGCATTCACGTGTCATAGCAAATCAGGAACAGAGGTGGTCTCCATACACATTTGTTGAATATATGAAGAGAGAAACAAAGGATGATCAAACCTTACAATGTGGCAAATCTGAGCAAGCAATGTTAGGATAAGTAAACAGGATATAAATAAGCCAGGAAGACCAAGAGTAAGCAACATCCTTGGAACTTGAAGTGCAATTTGTGGTTCAACCTCAGCCTCACTTAGGCACCTGTCAGAAAGAATCCCAGATGCTCCTAAAGCTACTGAATCAGACTCTGCACTATAACAAGGTCCTGGTGATCTGTAGCATTGTTAAAGCTTGAAAAACACTCTCCAAGAGTCTATGCTTACTGGCAGGTTAATTTCTAGAATCTGCCTGCCAGTGCAGAAGACCCAAGTTCGATCATTGGGTCAGGAAGATCCCCTGGAAAAAGGAATGGCAACCCACTCCAATATTCTTGACTTGGTAAATCCCACGGAGAGAGGAACCTGGTAGGCTACAGTCCACGGGGTGGCAAAGAGTCAGACACGACTGAGCGTGCATACACACACGTTCCAACTGCTGTGTGCAGAAGCTAAGGTGTCTTAAAGATGAGCCCAGCTGGAGCATGCCTCTTGAATGTAACTCAGCTCCATCCACAGGTGGCCTTTCCACCTGGATACTCTCCATTTGGATAATAGAGAGCACATTCCCCCAGGCACATTAGCAAATCCTCTCACTGTGTTCACAAAGTACAGCGCTGAATATAATGAAATATGGCACATTATCAATACCCCCTATGCAGAAACTGCACACAATGCCACAGCTGAAGGATTCTTTGAAGGGGAAAAGAAAATTCTATTGCAACTTTTATTTGGAGCTTGATTGCTTCATTGCTCCTTGCCCTCTAGGTGAAGGGGCAGCCAAGAAAAATACATTTTGTGTGATACTGTGAGCTTGGAGAATGTTCGGAATGCGGCTCCGTCCATGACTTGTTGCACTGAGAGGGGAAAAGAAGGCCCTGCATCAGCTCCAAAGCCAAGCATTTCCTCCAATCAGGATTCTCCTATTCCTTCTTCAAAGAACAAGAGGTCATAAGAACTCAGATTTATGCAGCATTGACTAAGCGTCAATGCACTCTCCCAAGTATCTCACCTATACAAGCTCATTTAATACTTACATACCCTGTGAGGTAGTAACTCTCAACATCCCCATTTCATAGATGAGGAAACTTTAGCACTGAGAAGTTAAGTAACTTTCCCAGGGTCAGATATCGAGGAAGCAGTGAAACCAAGATTTGAACCTACAACATCCAGCTTCAGAGTCACTGCTCATAACCCCTCCACCATCCTGTTTACACTTAACTATGTATTAAGGACTCTCAGAGGATTTTATAAGAATCAATAAGATGACATTTCTGCCCTATTGGAATATCCAGTCTGGTGAAGGGAGATAGTTAAACAGATAAAGCACACCATATTTGGTAACTGAAGAAAAATGCACTGTTTTCTCTCTCTGGTAGAAAGAATCTCTCTCACATCCCTCCTTATTTTGTCTTTATTCAAATTTGTTTTGGAATCACAAGACAGGTTTTAACATATCAGTTATCTTCTAGATGCTGACTAAATAATGGTTGAATGAATGAATGAATAAAGTAAATTCACAAGTAGATGCAGTCCCATAGTGAAGTTTTGAGAAAATAAGGCACTATGAATAGTACTAGACTCTTACAGCCAATATCTGTGGGCTATCTCTCCTGTCCAGCACTATTTCCCAACCCCAACTCTAACTTGTGGAATCACCCTTTCCCCAACTCTATCCGTATAGTTCCCACTGGGGATGCCAGGACCTGGCACTGCAGGACTCCTTGCCTTAGTTGACAGGCCAGTGGTGAGCTCCTAGAATGAGCTGAGCCAACCGGTTCCAACCCTTAGAAATTCTGGAACCAAGAAAAAGGAAATCAGAAATGCTCTCTCTAGGTAGTTAAAACTGTATGAGGGGGAAGAAAAATGGGATCTGCTGGCATCTACTTTTTCAGTGACAGGGAGAAGACTTCTGCAATAAGAGGGCTGCATAAAGCTTTATGCTAATATGCAGCCCAGAGGCAAAAATGAGAGATGGACAGAAATTACTTCTGACATTGTTCAAGTCGCTATTTCCACACACTTAACCTCTCTGAGCTTTCATTTTCTTTCTGTAAAATAAGGAGGGGGAAATTACATCCTAAAAGGCTATGCATCACCACTATTCAATGAAGAAGGGCCTGGCTCCAACCAGGTAATGTCCGAGCACCGTTGACCCTCCCTCTTACAATCATCATCACAGCCCCAACCACCAGAAAGCAATGCCCATCGTGAGAATCAGTTCCTTTTGTTCCTGAGTTCTATCCAACACCTCCTGATAAAAACGCAGAGGTAAATATGCAGAAAGGATTGCCCTGACAGGCAGCAGTTTGTCTCAGGTGAATCTCATGTTTCTCATGAATGAAATGGCCATGTAAGTGTACACAACTGGTTTCCTATGTTTGGGGACACCATGAGCCATGCTTCAAGGTCAGCTCACCTGGAAGAGCTCAGCATTCAAATTCTGCTCTTGTAGGTCTGCAAGAACAAAAGCACTTGACTCTCACCAAACATCTGGCCTAAACAAGGTGGTTTCCCATGCTCAAGACTAAGTTACACTGCTCCTCAATGAAACAGCACAGTAGCATCATTGAGCTCCAACCACAGTGCCAAGAGTAGAAACAGCCTCTAAAATTCCCTAGCCTCTAAAATTCCATGGTTTTCACACTGTACTCTGGGGATCCTCAAAGGTCATCTGGGGGGAGGAAGAGGGAGGCTAAATGTGATGGTCCTTGTTCTATTGCAGCTCTACTCAGATGTGATATAAATCTGTGGGTTTTGCACATACCAAGGTTCTCCAGAGAAGCAGAACCAATAGGAGACAGATGGATGGATGGATAAATAGATAGACAGAAAGATGAGGAGGCTTACTACAGGAATTGGCTCAAGTGGTTGTGGAGACCGAGAATTCCTACAATTGGCCATCTGGAAGCTGGGAAACCAAGAAATCCAGTGGCATATTCAGTCCAAGTTTAAAGGCTTGAGAATCAGAACAGCTGATGGTGTAAATCCCTGTCTGAGCCTGGACGTCTGAGAACCAGGAAAGGACGGCTGCCTAGGGTGAATTTGCCCTTCCTTCACCTTTCTCTTCTATTTGGGGCCACAGTGGGATGGATGATGTCCACCACGTTGGTGAGGAAGATCTTTACTCGACCTTCTGATTCAGGTGCCAATCTCTTCCACTGACATCCTCACACAGACACCCAGAAATCATGTTTACTAGCTCTCTGGGTATACTTTAGCCCACTCAAGTTGATGCATAAAACTAACCTTCAACATAACAGGTGATACACTGTGACATTCTATTTTACTTAAAATCAAAAAGGCAACGATGCCTCACTAAACTAATGTCATGATCTCCTCATGGGTCCCAAACTGAAGTTTGAAAAACATTATTCTGACATGCCCACAAAGCACCTCCTAGTTTGGACTGGCTTAAGTTCATTACATCAAAGTTCGCAAACTGGTTCCTAACAATTGGCAAGTGAAGTCGCTCAATCATATCTGATTCTCTGCAACCCCATGGATTGTAGCCCGCCAGGCTCCTCCATCCATAGGATTTTCCAGGCAAGAGTGCTGGAGTGGGTTGCCATTTCCTTCAAGGACACATTCACTCTGACCCTCATACAGTTGGCCAGCGTGATGTTTAAAAAATATAATTTCCAAAAGCTTTAAATGGAGACATGTACATTCTAGGATTCTACCCTGGAAGGGGTAAAAGTAGTGGGGGACAGGAAATAAACAGAAGGTGGTACAACACGAGGTCTATAGGTTCACATAGCTACAACCGGCTAGAGTTGATAGCAGCCAATGAGTTATATGGAACATCTTCCTTCCTGTTGACCAAGGTTCTTTTTGCTTATGGCAACTCCACTAATATGGAAAAAGATGTCTGAGTTTGCTCGCTCCACAATAGGTCTTCCCTAAAATCTCAGTCTGAACAGGAAGCAATTCCAAGACCAAAAGGGCTCACCCTTACGGTCACCAAGCCCTTTCACGTGTCAAAACTCCTGCTGTAAATACCTCCTCACCATGGATTCTGCAAATACAGCCAGCTCTCCTTTTGATAAATACCCTCTGCTAAGATGCAGGTCAGTGTAATTTTCCAAAAGGTTAGGTGGAGTGACTGCTCAGAGAGGGCTCACTTATTATTTCAAATGCCACTCGTCCCATTCTCTAACATTTCCTGAGTTATTTACAACTTGATTCATGCCAGACCTGCCAGAGCGCCTGACCTGGCCTCCCTCTCCCTCTCCCCTCATCATCTCTCCAGCCCTGCAATTGAAGCTGGTGGCTATAGGGCAGTGCCTTCCTGAGCCAGGGTGGCCTCTAACCTAAGTTAGAGAAGCCACTGCAATGGGTAATTGTTTCTCCAAGTCGTGCTTAAAAGTCATCAGCAAAATTCACAAACTTTGAGGCACACAGGGGGCTGTCAACTGTATCCATGTGGCTTCTAATGTTTATTCCATTTTCAGTTTGCTCAGCCAGATAAAAAAGTCAGTATTAGTGTTTAAAACTAACAAGCTTCAAAAAACATTTTATTGAATGCCCCTTAAATATGTGGGGCATTGCTTTGGGTCAGTAGTTTCAGTTAAACTTTGAGGGCACAAATATTCATCCCATAAGCCTGCTGAAGTTATAACAAAAATGAAAATAAGGGTAACATTAAGATCTATCATTTCTTCAGTGTCGCTATGTGGCAACTTGATCCAAGTTTAGCTCTTTGCTAAGTAGATAGATAGAGAGATGGATAGATTTAGTTGTTTAACTCAGAACATCTATGCAAGTTAGGTATCAGAGAACTATGTCCTTTTTACAAATAAGGAAGCCCGGTCTCACAGAGACTCAGTGATTTTCCCATGGGCACTCAGTCTTTATTGGAGCCAGGACTGAATTTCCAGACTGTCTGAATTTTCTACCCCACCCAGTGCTTCACCACTGTAATTATGCCAAGAAGCACCTCCCTGTAACCAGCATCTATGCCCATATATAAATCAAAGCACCACGATTACTCAGTAAGAAAACTGTGAATATTCTGTATTGTCATGAATTTTCTTCTGGTCTGGAGTAAGAAGTCTGGAGCTAGAGTGGACCCCACTTCCCTTCTCCCACAGGATCCAGAGACTCTTGCTCTCATAGCCTAGAGTGGCTGAACACCTGGCAATGTAATCAGATTAACTGAGATTGGAATCCTGCCTTTCCTGTATTAGCTATTGGATGTTGAGGAAGTCATTTAATCTGTCTAAGCATCACTTTCCTCATCTTAAAAAAAAGGAGACACAAATATTACCTATGTCACAGGGCTTTCCAGGTGCCTCAGATGATAAAGAATCTGCCTGCAATGCAGGAGGCCCAGGTTCAATCCCTGGGTCAGGAAGATCCTCTAGAAAAGGAAATGGCTACCCACTCCAGTATTCATGCATAGAGAATTCCATGGACAGAGGAGACTGGTGGTCTACAGTCCATGGGGTGCATGGAGGCAGAACATGACTGAGCGACTAAAACACATAGGGTTATGATGAGAGAAAAAGGTAGTATGTGTATAAAGCACATAACCCTGTGGCTGGAGCTGTGATAAATAAACGTAGATACTGTCATAATTAGCCATCTGGAGGTGCTTCCTGAGCAGCTATTAGAGCCATAAATAAGAATCTCTCAGAACAGAGCATGAGAGTTTTACTTCTGGAACAAATAACTACCTTCATCCCATCTCATATACTCTCTAACCCCATCCACCAGCAGCGATGACACTACCACCTCCTCCTCCTCTGCAAAGAGAAGCCGTCAGCCAGGTTTTGAAAAGCAGGCAACCAAAAGGCAGCCCTCGATAGTCCCAGGCTGTGTTTCCCAGACTTGTTCTCAGACGGGCCACCTTTTCCACTGGGCATCAGCTCTGGGACTCTCTGCTTCTCAGTCTATATGACTAAGAATCTCTAACCTGCACTAGATTTACTCATGGGTCCTAAGGATAAGTTCACTAATTTTCTTTTATCTCTTCTTCCTTCCCCCTTCCTCTTTCTGCCTCTGCTTCTACTTTTCCTTGAATGTTCCCTTTTCACTTTTTTTCTCCAGGGTTATCAGTCTGCATTTTGACTTATGATTTCTCAGATCTGTCCCATGCTATCTGCTTCTCCATCTGGGTTCAGTACCCCTCGTAAGCTGGAAGAAAGGACTTGAACTCTCCCATCCCATTAAACATCTTCTTGTCATGATGCTCCATATGCATCAGGTCTATGTTAGTTTTCTAGGGGCTGCTGCAATAAATGACCACAGCACAGAGGCTTAAACTAACACACATGCATTCTCACACAGTTCTGGAGGCCAGAAGTCCAAAGTCAAGACGTCTGCAGGGCCACACTCCCTCCGAAGTTTCTAAGGAAGAATCCCTCCTTACCTCTTCCAGCTTCTGGTGAGTCCAGCATTCCTTGGCTTGTGGCAGCATAACTTCCCTAAGCTTTGCCATGTCCTTTCTCCTTCTGTCTCTTAAAAGGACACATGTCATTGGATTTAGGGACCATCCTAATCCAGGATGATTCCCAACTCAACATCCTTAAATTGTTCACTTCTGCAAAGACTTTTATCCAAATTAGGCCATATTCACAAGTTCCAAGTGGACATATTTTGCGGGGGGGGATCACCAATTTAGGCCATTTCCTGATACTAATGAGCCCAAAGAAGTTTGTCACATGATAATACCCTCCTTTCACCTCTCTCCTTTACCAAAACAATGTCAAGACCCAGAGAAAAACCCTCCTTTTTATTGCACAAGCCAGATCTTTCCACTCTCTTCTTCTTAAGTCCACACTTTGCAGAAATCTAACACTGGTGGAGGAGGTTGTGTGGGTGATGTTAGGAAATGAAATAGAACTCCAGGAAGATAAAGGGGATCCTGGTCTCCTCTCTGAGAGGTCAGCTTCCTCCAGGACAAAGATCACAGTATGGAGACACAGGTCAGCCAACTGTCCACTCTCTCCAGTGAGACAGAGTCTGAGGAACAGGAAGACATTTGTTGCTGTTGTTCAATAGCTTGGTCACATCAACTCCTTGCAACTCCATGGACTGCAGCATGCCAGGCTTCCCCATCCTTCAGTATCTTCTGGAATTTGCTCAAACTGATGCCCACTGAGTCGATGATATCATCCAACCATCTCATCCTCTGTGTTCCCTTTTCCTCATGCTCTCGATCTCTCCAAGTGTCAGGGTCTTTTCCAACGAGTCAGCTCTTCGCATCAGGTGGCCAAAGTATTGGAGCTTCAGCTTCAGCATCAGTCTTCCCAGTGAAGGTTCAGGGTTGATTTCCTTTACAACTGACTGGTTTGACCTCCTTGCTGTCCAAGGAACACTCAAGAGTCTTCTCCAGCACCATTAGCACTTCCCAAAATCTGTTTCCATCATGGTTTCAAATTTTCTATTTTCAAACAAATTTAAGAAGTGCTGAGTAAATAAATTCAGACAAATTTCCCCATCACAGAACTTGCCAGAGCTCTCAATTCAGTAAACAATGAAGAGAGGTGGAACTAATTAGTGGTATTTCCCAAACCCATGGCCCAGAGAACCCCTTTACTTATGAGGCATCTCATAGCCCTGATATTCTTCCAATGATACAGTGGGAGATACTGGTAAAATTCATTCTATTCAATTAAGTTGCTATCAAATTATTATTATATTAAAAGCACAGTAAGTTACTGTGTCACACCCACTTGGATGACTACGACCAAAAGAAAGACAGTAACTAGTGTTGGTGAGAACCTGGACCAGCAGGAGCCCTTTGATTTTTCTGATGGGAATGTAAAGTGGTGCAGCTGCTTTGGAAAAAGGGTTTAGCAGTTTTTCAAAGGTCAAATTAATCATATATGCCAACAATTTCACCTTCTGAAAACACATGGCCATGAGTGAATGTTCATAGCAGCCTTATTCATAATAACCCAAACCTGAAAACAACCCCAAATTCATCAACAGATGAATGGATAAATAAAATGTAGAGAGCTGCACAATGAATTATTTTCCAACAATTTTAAAAAATGAAATATTGATACATGCTATAACATGGATGAACTGCAAATACCTTTTGCTCAATGAAAGAAGTCAGACACAAAAGACCACATGTTGAATAATTCTGCTTATAAAGAAATGACAAAGCAAGGTAAACATATAGGGACAGAGAGTAGATTTAGTGGTTGCCAAGATCTGTGTTAGGATTAGGGGTAACTGTTGATGGGTATGAGGGTTTCTACCCAAGTGATACAAAGTTTGTGAAACTGAATTGTTGTGATGGCTGCACGACTCAGTAAATGTGCTAAAAAAACAAATCATTAAATTGTGCATTTAACATAGGTGAATTTTATAGTATGTAAATTATGCCTCAATAGAGTAGTTTTTAATAGTGCTGTCACTGATTAATGAAATTAAATTTCATTAAGTTGAAAAAAATTGCCTGTCAAGCTATATGCACAGCCTTATGCTTGCTCAAACAAAGACGCTGAGCAAAAGTTTTTACAGTAATGAAGGGTAAAGTTTCAGGTGCGAAGTTTTTCATTGCACTTCAGAAAGTTGCCTGGAAAATTTCATGGGCAGAGGAGGCTGGTAGGCTATAGTTCATAGGGTCGCAAAGAGTTGAACACAACTGAGTGACTTCACTTTCTTTCTTGCAGAAAGTTGAGCAATTTGTATATGGTACCTACCTTGTGGGTTGTGTTTGGAAAGACATACTGAAGTCTCTTTTATTGAAGGCTGTGTTCCATGTAGAAGCACCTGCAAACTGGAAATACTTGTGATGAATCCCCACTTGCACACTGTACACTCACAAAACAAGACCCAGCCCACAGAATTTATTTAAAGGTAGAACTGATTAGAATTCCAAGACCAGTGTGATAGAAGTTCTAAGAGAGAGGGACTGGGCTCTTTGATCTGCCTGGTTCCACCCTGACTTCTTCCTAATTAGCAAAGATTTTGAGGCTGACTGATAAGCATTCTGGGCACTGCACATGTCTGGCTACTGACTAATTAATTAATTTTTGACTTTGAGCAGTGACACTTAATTTGAAAACTTTCTACCATCCACAGATGAACGTGGAAAAGTAGGGCAAAAGATTTAAAAATATGCTAAAGGTGCCATTTCAAATCCAGCTGATTTGCAAGGGAGCAAGGTGGGTCAGTGCGTTAAATAAAGAGATAGCTTCTGGGAAGAAAGGCTGAGAGAGGGTGTGCTAGGCCAGCTCTGCACCCACTTTGCTGTGCATTTGGGCTTAGCCATGTACCTCCTCTGCTTATTTGAAAATTAGGGGTCTCGTGAGATCCTCATTTATTAAGTGACTGTGTGTACTGCCCATAAGGGAAAAGGGACAGAGAACAAAAATGACTCCCAGAAAGGGTATTGGGGGAGTGGACAAAGCTTATGAACCAAAACACAGGCTCTGAAACAAATACTGCCCAGGTCAAGGGTCTGCAAACTATACCCCAAGGGCCAAATCCAGTCTACCACTTGTCTTTTGTAAATAAAGTTTTATTGGAACAGAGTCACACCCATTTGTGTATCCATTGTCTTTGGCTGTCTTCCTGCTACTGTGGCAGAGCTGAGTGGGTGCAACAGAGACTGTGCGACTGCAAAGTAGAACATATTTACTCTCTGACTCTTTATAGAAAATGCAATCAAATCCCTCATCGAGGTGGAGTCAGCATTATGCCTTTTTGGTATGACTGAAGAATACTCGGAACTCTTTGTTTTTATCTTGAAAGACCTCTTTTTTTCTTACAAGAAGGGAGCTAATATTCTTTGAGCACCTCTGTGTGCCTGACACTAGGCTCCTTTCTTAAAGATTAGCCTCACCGCACATCTTTGAGATGGAATTAACGTGGTCGTGTTTCAGGGGAGGACATTGAGGCTCAGAAAGGAAATCACCTGCCTATAAGTTACAGAGCTGCTGTTTGAAATGAGACCAACTTGTCTCCAACATCGTAGCATGAAGTCTCACCAGTATGTTAACATTAAAGCAGACATTTTGGCAAGAGGCCCCCTCAGTCATTCTCTTTTAAAGGGTCAAAGAGCTTCAGGAACAAATTTTAGAGGGATGTATTTGATCAGATTTATTCAATCAAATCTGTGCCAACTCTTATTTTCTAACCTTGTAGAGAATTCCCTCTACTAATGTCCCCCTTGAAGCAGAATTAGGTCATACAATTTTAACAAATCTTTACTAAATTGGGGAGGACTTGAAAATTTTTCACAGAGAGGAGCTCACGGCTGCCTCCAGAATCACTGCTTCTCCGGTGAAAATCCCACAATGGAGCTCCTACTCTGCCCAGCCCCAGACGCAAAGGAGCCTCCTCCTCAGCCCAAGGCCTTCTCAATTTCCACCCCAGGATGCTGACCATGGGACAGACCCTTCCTTCCAAAGAAATCCCCACTCCAACCACACAGCAGGCTCTACCCTCAAAGGTCCAGACAAGGCATTAAACAATTTCACAGCATACTTCTAAATGTCTGGGGTTAGTCACTAAGCTGGAAGGGTTATACCAAGGCCAGTCTAACTCATGTTCAAAATCCTTTCTTCCAGCTTGAGGAAAGAGATCGGGCTTGATCAGACTGCCCTTTGGGAGGGATTCTGCAGCCCTGATCACCAGTAAACAAATGTCTAGGAAAAGAAACATATATTTCTCAGGAGCAAATAATAAGTTTTTAATATCATCCAACCTAAATCCATTTTTTTTAGAGAGGAGCAAGTCTCCTTTAACCCTACAAAGGCACAGCTCTGATAAACACAATCTTAACTTCCATCACTAAATAGAACTCTGAGCATTTCAGCCTCATTATTTAATAGTGACCAAAGTGGACAAAGGTCTGTCTAGTCAAAGCTATGGTTTTTCCAGTAGTCATGTATGGATGCGAGAGTTGGACCATAAAGAAGGCTAAGCACCAAAGAATTTTATGTTTTTCAACTGTGGTGTTGGAGAAGGCTCTTGAGAGTCCCTTGGACTGCAAGGAGATCAAACTAGTCAATCCTAAAAGAAATCAACCCTGAATATTCATTGGAAGGACTGATGCTGAAGCTGAAGTTCCAATTCTTTGGCCACCTGATGTGAAGAGCTGACACATTGGAAAAGACCCTGATGCTAGCAAAGATTGAGGGCAAGAGGAGGGGGCAACAGAGGATGAGATGGTTGGATGGCATCACTGACTAAATGGACTTGAGTTTGAGCAAGCTCTGGGAGACAGTGAAGGACACGGAAGCCTGGCATGCTGCAGTTCCTGGGGTCACAAAGAGTCAGACACAACTTATCAACTAAAGGACAACAACAAAGGTCATTTAGAGCTCATGTGACAATTTGTACCAATTACAAAGTAGCTGCCTCATCCCTGAAGATGCAGCATGTGCCAGGCGCACCTTGGCTGAGTGGTCAGAACCAAGCGGGCCCTCCTCCAGGTGGACATACCTCACTTTAGTGCTCAAACAGATCACAGGCTGGACTTCAATGGTACCACTGTGCAGTAAGAAGCTTGCACAGCTATCCATGACTCTTCTCGGGCTTTCTTGAAGAATACTCGGCCATTTTCTTTTGTATGTTTCACTACTGAGCCCATTCCAATGATTTTTTTCATAAACAGAGGACATCTGCAGAAAGTTCAGTTAACAGCCACCTCTAGAGAGAAAAACCAGTGGGGTTTACAACAAAATAATTCAGAAACCCTGAGTTGAATTCACAACTCAGCCAGTTGCCAGCTGTGTGATCTTAGACAAGTCCCTTGGCCTCCCTGAGGTTTTCGTCTGTCACTTGGAAGCATTAATAACAACACTACCACGATCTCAAAGATGTTTAAAATCTCTAAGTGGAAAATGTAGAATGACTCAGTAAACCTAAAGTGCTCTGTAGATATTAAGCAGTAACCACACATAAAGGCAGAAACAACACATGAAATCATTCATGCTTCCATCCAAAGCCATTCTTTCCATTCCTGCTGTTTCTGGCTACTGTATTCTTCCAGCAAAATCTGAGAAGGGCCATTAGTTGTCCCTGGTTTCCAAAAAGGTCATCCAAGTAATAAAGGGTTTCCCGTGTGGAAGGTAATTAGCTCTCGAAGTCTTTCCATCCCACCTGATCAATCAGACTAAGCACTGAACACCCCCATCCCTAAAGTGCATAAAACTGAATTGTATGTGTGCCTTACTATTATGGAACAGGAATGCACTGCTTTCAGAGTTGGTCACACAAGCTGAGGAGTCATCAGATTTTTTCAAGTCACCACCCTGACTATTGATAAGATGTTTGACTAGGATTTTTAATTCTTGAGGAAACAACAGAAAATCAAAATATGATATCAGTGTCTGCATGGCCCATCAGGGTTATTTAAAGTCTTCCGTGGAATCCATTGCAACTGGGCTGCTTGATCCAGGCCTTTCCACTGCTGTATCCACAATCCAGCCTCATTGACTGGTATGGATGTAAGTACCAAATGCAAGGCCCATTTTTCTTTGTCAGAGGCTCCCTGTGCAAGGAGATGTTAGACATCTCAGCAACCCACCCAAGCATAGATGTTTACCCCTTTCCTCCTCTCCTGGAAGACAAGTTATTAAAAAGATGTATTTTTGAAAGCTGCCTTCTCTGCATGTACCGTCCACATCAGCAAATAAAGGGGGAGGGATGAAAAGGTGATGCAAGGGCCATCCAAAGGCGGCGAAGGTGGGGGCGGGGGAAAGTGCCTCCCAGAGCACAGTTTAAGAAATGATCAATGCCTGTGTCAGAGACAGCGATAAGACATGCTGAGCTTATCAAAAACCGAAGCTCTGATGACAGAGTTCACATGTGGCTGGAAGATAAGAGAGGCCTCCTTCTTCTCCCCCTCTTTGCTCTACCCAAAGACCCTGTTTTAATTTCCCACTCTGAATGTTCCATTTTCAGTCCCAATGGAGACCATGGAGCCTCATTCAATGCCCTCTCTAATCTCACTGTGAATGTTTCCAGGAGACTGTGATTAGCAGATGTCCACTTCAATGCTATTTGGGCAGGTTTTGTATGAATGGTGCTAGAGATCCAAATACAGCTGAAGGTCCCAGAAACACTCTGAGCACCAGAGAAAGGAAGAGGAAGGGCAATAAGCTGGAGGCTGAGAACCCATATATATTCATCTGGGCTCTACTACAAATATGCTTTGTAACCTTACATAGGTCACATCATCTCCCTGGACAGGAATTTCTACTTCTATAAAATGGAAGGAGATGGACTGTGTTCTCAAGAATCTTCTCACTAGATCCTCAGTAGTTCAGTGGCTAAGACTCTGCACTCTCAATGCAGGGGGCCCAGAGTTTGATCCCTGGTCAGGGAACTAGATCCCACATACCACAAATGAGAGTTCTCTGCTGCAACTAAAGATCCTGCACACGGCGGCTAAGAGGCAGCACAGCCAGGTACAGAAATAAATGAATATTTTCAAAGAAGAATGTTTTCATCTAGATTGAAGATTCTTCACCTTTACCCCCACTCTCTGGGAACAAGGCTCGGAGGCTGCAAAGCAGCAAGCCCGAGGCCACGGTCTTCACTCCTCTGCTCTGTCTAAGGCACTAACGGCACTGCATTAGTCACCTCACGACAAAATGCCACAGACCGGGTGGCTTTCACAGCAGAGATTTAATTCTCACAGTTCCAGAGACCACAGTGCCAAGGATTCGATTCCTGGTGAAGGCCCACTTCCTGGCTCGCAGACATCCCCACCTGTCTCACTGTATGCTCACATGGTGGGGAGAGAGAAAGCAGGGAAGAAGCTCAGGAGTTTCCTTCCTTTAAGGGCACTAATCCTATCACGGGGGCTCCACCCTCATGATCTCATTTAAGTTTCCTCCTAAAACCTTATTACCTCCTAAATTACCTCCTCATTACCTCCTAAAACAACCCACTGTAATTAGGGCTTCAAGATATGAATTTGGGAAGGATACCATGTTCAGCTCATAACTAGTACCAAAGTTCTTGCAGGAGGCCCGGAATCCCTGTGAAAGTGGAAGGTCATGGTGTATCTCTCCCCCTCCTCCCTCCAGTTCAGCAGGTACTCTCTCTGCTACCCACCCCCTCCCCAGCAAGGCCATGTTGACCCCTTCAGTTATCCCTGAGCCATGAAGATATCCTCGGACCTTATCCTAACTTCAATCTGTTTTAACTTGACCCACAACCAAAACCAATTTCTGTTCCCTTTCTCCAAAACTGAGATGAAACTAACCCATTCCAAGAAAATAGATTTCCCTTAGTTTCCCTACCAAAGGTTCTCTGGCATTCTACCTTGATTAATGGAAGTGATTGCCTGGCATTCAGAAGGACCCAGAGGCCATGTTTGGGCTGAAATGAAGAGAGCTGTGATTGATTAGTGATGTCTGCCAGGGCAGGAGAGCAGTGACACAGTGCAGGCTTGCATCCCTGACACCCAGAGGCTAAAGCAGTAGTTTCTAACAGGATAGTCCAGACTGCTGATTTAAGGACAGGTCTCCAGACCCCACACCAGAAATTCTGATGCAGTGAGTCTATGGCAGAGCTTGTGCACCTAGCCGTAAAATAGCCCCTACCTGATTACGGTGTAAATCAAAGTCCACATGGCAAAAATTGGGAACAAGGTGAAGAGATGGAAATGTGAATTAAATTCACTATAGTAATCATCTCACTTATGCACATGTGTCCATATACAAAACATCGTGTTGTACACCTTAAAATACATACAAGTAATTACATAAATGTGTGTGTGCTCAGTTGCTTCAATCATGTCCAACTCTTCATGAGCCTATGGACTGCAGCCCAACAGGCTCCTCTGTCCATGGGATTCTTTAGGCAAGAACACTGGAGCAGGTTGCCATTTCCTCTTCTAGGGAATCTTCCTGACCCAGGGACCAAACCAGAGTTTCCTGCATCTCCTGAATTGCAGGCAGATTCTTTACTACTGAGTCACTGGGGAAGCCCCAATTATATAAATAAACAGAGTTAATTTCAGGCACGAACTTTGTGGGGGACTATACCTATGTCACTGTTAGACACATAATGGAGATAATTTTTTCTTTAAATTCCCTTTCCTCAAGACACGTAGCTCCAATTCTTTCTTCCATCCTACTCCACATTCCACTCATAACACGCATAATTTTGTGTATTTATAAAGCATCTTTCATTTCTCAAAGCATTTATGCATTCAGACATCCTTTTGGAATTTACGAGAGATCTACCAGCTAGGAGAGAGAGGCAATAGCATTCTTCTCTTTGAGTAAACGAGATCAGCCCTTTGAAGACGTGCCCACAGAAGCAAGCCACATCACACCAGGTTACAATCAGACCGCCCGACAGTGTGCCACCAGCATCGCTTTGGCATGAGGATTAATTTAGGCTAATTATTATTTTTTAAACTATTTGGCTGCACCAGGTCTTAGTCGCAGCACTTCGGATCTTTGTTGCTGCTTGTGGGATAGTTTAGTTCCAGAATGCAGCATCTTTCTTAGTTGTGGCATGTGAACTCTTAGTTGTGGCATGCAGGATTCAGTTCCCTAAGCAGGGATCAAACTCTGCCCCCTTGCCCTGGGAGCATGGAGCCTTAGCCACTGGACCACCAGGGAAGTCCCAAGACTGATTATTTTTAAGACCCCCTCCCCCAAAACTCAGGAAGAACCTTTGACCTTCTCCTTACTGCCTAAAAGAATGCAGCTAGAGGACCTGTTCCAGGAAGGGAGCGTCACCATATATCATGATAGTGTAAGAAATAACAACTTAAAGTGATCCATTTTCAAGGACAGCTACCTTTTGAGTGACAGCTTGCTGATAAACAGCCATAAGGGTTACAAAGTGGGAAAGTCTGGGTGAACGAAGGGAGAGTGGAATGCTTAGAGTTTTCACACAGGCTCATTCTACTGGTGAATTCAAAACATAAGAATAGGAGTAAGTGCATGGGAAAGGGGGAAACAAGATGTTAGGGAGGGGTTCAGCCCATAAAGATGAGGGGAATGAACTTAGGTGATGTTCAGAAAGAATGTTCACACCATAGTACTCAATCATTGAGGAACTGGCGGAGGGACCTTGCATGCTAAAATATGAAATGCTTGTTGTAACTGCCATGGGTGTGCCTGCCCACCAGATGCAATCTTGTAAGACCATCATTAAAGTCTCCTTCCCGCTGCACCTCGTGTCTCCAAGCCCATACTTTGGGTTTGTTTGGGTCAGTGGGCTCTATTTTCCACAATAGTACAAAGCAGGTGTGTGGGCAGGAAGGAGCCTAACCAAGTCTATATTAAAATTTCTTTCTGTGTCCCACTGTCTCTGCCCAACCTAGCAAACATTTGTTTACCAAACAAATTAACTTATCAAACAAATGTTTTTTCCATCTCCATATAAACTATCTTTCTCCCTTTGGAAGTCAAAAACCACTACCCCAACATCCCCTTTTGTCTTTAGCTAAAGACGGTATTTATGGTGATGATTTTGGCCACTTTAGCAAGTTATCCAGGGTCTCTCCCATGCATATATGTTATTCAACTTTTGTTTGGTTTTCTCCTGTTAACTCTGTCTCATGTCAATTTAATCCTTAGACCAGCCAGAAGAACCTGGAAGAGTAGGGGGAAATGCCTTCCTTTCCAACATGTCTATTTTCACCCTGGAGCAAGATTTCTCTGAGAAAATGTCCATTCAGATACTTTCCCCTGATGGGAAAGACAAACTTATTGAGTTCGCTGGGCTAGAGCCCATCAGTGCTACTTAATTCTTGTCTCCTACTCATGAAATCCCAACACTTGGGGCATATGGAAGTGAATGAACTTTTTGATACAGTAATTCAAAGGTCAGGCTATTGTGTTCACAGATATAAATGTAAGATACAGCCTAGCACAACTGAAGAGAAATCAGTTTGTTTAAAAAAAAAATACTCTAAATCAGTGATTCTCACACTTCGGCGTGTGTCAGAATCCCCTGGAGGGCTTGTTAAAATCTCGATGGCTGGCCCTATCCTAGGGTTTCTGATTCAGTAGGCTTGGAGAGTTTGCATTTCTTTTCTTTTAACTAATTTATTTTAGTTGTAGGATCATTACTTTACAGTAAGTGATCATTTTTGCCATATATCAACATGAATCAGCCACAGGCATGCATGTGTTCCCCTGATCCTGACGCCCACCCCCCGCCTCCCTCCCCTTCCTATCCCTCTGGGTTGTCCCACAGCACTGGATTTGGGTGCCCTGCTTCATGCATTGACTTTGCACTGGTCATCTGGTTTACATATGGCATCATGGAATATTACTCAGCTACGAAAAGAAATGCATTTGAGTCAGTTCTCATGAAGTGGATGAACCTGAAGCCTATTAAACAGAGTGAAGTAGGTCAGCAAGAGAAAGACTAATACTGTATATTAAGACACGTATATGGAATTTAGAAAGATGATACCAATGATCCTACATGGAGGGCAGCAAAGGAGACAAAGATGTAAAGAACAAACTTTTGGACTCAGTGGGAAAAGCTGAGGGTGGCATGATTTGAGAGAATTTGCATTTCTAACATGCCCCTGGGTGAGACCAAAGATACAGCTGGGGACCACTGCTTCCAGTGTGATTTTTAAGTGTCTTGTACCTACAAGTAACCCAGAGCTATAGTTAAAATGCATTTCTGGTCTCAGGATGTCCCAGCTGTCTTTCTAACAAGATCCAGGTGATGCTAGCCTTGCCAGTCTGTGGACCACAGTGAGCAAGGAGGTTCCAAGCCCTTGGCTCTCAAAGAGATTTATTTGCAACTACCCCCTTGTATCAGTCACCAGTGAGTTTATTTAAAATGTAGATGAGGATGCAGTGATGCCAAAAAAAGTCACATTGAGAATGACTGGACCTGCCCTGGGAAGTAAAGGAATACACCTGTCTGCAGACTCATAGACAATAGAGATGGAGGGTGTACATGAGCCCAACTCTGCACCCCAGCAGGGCCATCCCAGAGCCTGCAAGTCAGCTCTCTTGCATCTGCACCAAAAGCTGAGCCTCTTTAAAACAGCAAGTTGCAGTAATCCTCTTTAAAGGAAGAAAGAGCCAACATCCCTTTTCGACCTTGAGGTGACACAGTCTGTGTGCTAGAAACAAGCTGGATGTTCATCAGTTGGACATCCCTCAGGATATCAAGACAGCCCCTCTCACCTTCAGCACAAAGAGAAAGAAGGAGGGAGGGAAGGAAAGAGGGGGCAGGAGACAGAAAGAAGAAATCGTGCTCTTGTTACAAGATGGCATTTGGAATAAGGTAGAAATTCAAAACAAATATTGAACAACTTGCAAATTGCTTTTTCCTGGGACTTTTCTCTTGGCTCTTTTGGTTTGTTTGCTTTAATTGAAAGCCGTGTGTGGCAATGAGCTCACGTGACAGGCCATGATCGGTTGTTCCGAATGACTGGAGCCCCGTGATGCTCTATTTCTCGTCGATTGCAGAACACATTTTATGTTTCAGGAACTACAGTACAATCTTTCTAGCTATCATATCTCAAAGAAATGACTTTGGCACTCAGGTACAATGGCACTTCCTGAGTGGGGGTGGGGGTGGGGGGAGGTCGTCCCTGGGTCAAAGATGAGCAGAGATCATGAAAGGCAGGTGGTTCCCTGTGAACCACCTGGGAAAGGGCAGAAAACTGCACAAGGAAAAGCAGATACAGAAAAATGGAACACAACACCCAGGGATCTCAGAAAAAAAGCCCAAGAATGTGGCTGGAGAATTGAGGGAATTGGGGCAGGGGTCAGACATGAAGTCACCCACTTTGTTTCCAGAGAGATTTCAACCAGCCCAATACTTTGTATGTCCTCAAGACTAGAAGCCTGTACCAAATCACTTCCCCAAATGGGGCAAGTTGTACTAATTTATTGAATCCAAATATAGAGGGTCTTGTTTGTTTGTTTGTCTACTTTGAGAGCCCCTTGGACTGCAAGGAGATCCAACCTGTCCATCCTAAAGGAGGTCATCCTGAGTGTTCATTGGAAGGACTGATGCTGAAGCTGAAACTCCAGTTCTTTGGCCACCTGATGTGAGAACTGACTCATCTGAAAAGACCCTGATGCTGGGAAACATAGAAGGCAGGAGGAGCAGGGGATGACAGAGGATGAGATCTTTGGATGGCATCACCAACTCAGTGGACATGAGTGTGGGTAAACTCCGGGAGTTGGTGATGGACAGGGAAGCCTGGCGTGCTGCAGTCTATGGGGTCACAAAGAGTCAGACACGACTGAGTGACTGAACTGAACTGAACTTTACAACAGGTAAAAATACTTTTTCAAAATAAACCAACCAATGAACACACAGATTTACTCATAGTGATAAGAGCTAACACAAACATTGCTGTATAATAGATCTGTAAGGGTGCTCAGTCACTCATTAATGTCCAACTCTGAGACCCCATGGACCGTAGCCCACTAGGCTCCTCAGCCCATGGCATTTTCCAGGCAAGAATACTGGAGTGAATTGCCATTTTCTACTCCAGGGGATTTTCCCAACCGAGGGATTGAACTCGTGTCTCCTGTGTCAGCAGATGGATTCTTTGCCACTGAGCCACCTGGGAAGGGCTATATGATGGGCACTGGACCAATAATCTGATTTAGTCCCCTCAACCACCACACAAAGCAGGTATTACTATTTCCATTTTAAAAGCAGAAAACAGTGGCAATAGCTTATTCAAAGCCACACAAGTCATAAATAGTAGATCACAGAGGCTGGATCCTGAAAACAGAGTTCTACTCTGTTCTACCTTTGGTAGTAAGACGCAGTCAGATATGGAAACCCCTATATATTGCTGTTATATATGTGAAATATATAATGATTCAGTTGCTTTAGAAAACAGTAGCAGTTTCTTACAATGTTAAATGAAATTTACCATAAATAGAAAGGACCCAGCAATATCATTTCTAAGTGTCAACCCAAGAGAAGTGAAAACATATGCCCACAGAAAACTTTCTGATGAATGCTCACAACAGTGTTACCAAAAACAGCCAAAAATTTAAAACCACCCAAAATATCCAACCACTGGAGAACAAAAAAAACCAAAATGTGTATACCCAAACAATGGAATACAATTCAGCAATAAAAAGGGATGAGACACTGCAATATGCTACAACATGGATGAACCTCAAAAATATTATGCTAAGTGAAAGACACTAGATGATGCATATGACCACATATTGTATAATTTCATATAAAATATAGAAAAGCTAAATCCATGAGACAGAACAAAGATTATGGTTACTTGGGGCTGGGGATAGGAATGGTAGTGACCACAAAACAGCAGAAGGGATATTTTCAGGGTGATGAAAGTGTTCTAAAGTTGGGTTGTGATGATGGTTGCACAACTCTATAGATTTACAACTTATAATTGTGCTATTAAAATAGGAGAATTTTATAATATGTAAATTATACCTTAAAAGCTTTTTTTAATGTAAAAAGCTTTTAAAAAACTAAAATCTAAAAAAAAAAAAATTAGACAAAAGAAATGACCATTCATCTGGCAAATGATGACATGATAAGCATGTGTCAAGCGCTGACCAAGGTGACCTCATTTAGTCCCTGCAACAAGGCCTCCCTGCCTCCTTCACCCCTGGTTCTACAATGTCACTTCAAGCACAGGAATTGTCATGTTCCTTGCTCCCAACACAGAGGCTGACATGCAGGAGCCTCTCAGCAAACACTTGCAGAATCATGCAATATTGCATCATAATCAAAAGATCAGGCTCTGGACAATAGACAGTGAGTCAAAGCCTGACATACTAGTATATGTTCTCTTGCCACTTTCTACTATCACAACATTACTAGGGCTGCACAAAGGTACAAGGGGATTCAGCGTATTTAACTTTCCCCCACCACTGCAACAGGGGAAAGTTAAATACTCAATTGGATCCCCTTGCTCCTTGGTGCCACCCTAGTAATGAGGGAAGGGACCAGTTCTAAGAAATGTCTTTGCTTTCCTGATAAAGAAACTGTTGCAGCTGGTGCCATCCCTGTCTCCTTCTTCCTGACTTGAACAGATGTGATGTTAGGAGCACAGCAGCTATTTTGTGGCCATGGGGGAAGAGAAATCACAAAATTCTGGCCTTTTATTGTTGAACCATTGAAATAACACCATGCCACTAGACTTTCTGACATGTGAAAAAAAAAGTCTTATTTAAGTTTTGTTTGAATTTTTCTATTACTTATACCTGAGAACATAGATTAATTAGTATTATTCGAAGCAGAACTACAGGAATAGTTTTTCCTTATTAGAATGCCTTAGGTTTCTCTTGCTTTCCAGCTATCTCTTCTAAACCATGTCTAAGTCCTTGTTGTCTGACTAGAAGACTCAGAGGCACATTGAGTTTCCCTACTTTAGCTCCAGGGGTTTTTTAAATAATTTTATTTTTTAAATTTATTTTTGGCTGTGCTGGGTCTTCATTGCTTTTCTTAAGTGCCATGAACAGGAACTACTCTCTAGTTGTGTTGAGCAGGTTTCTCTTTGCAGAGGCTTCTATTGTTGCCGGCCATGGGCTCTAGGGCATGCAGGCTTCAGTAGCTGCAATTCCAGGGCTTTCGACAATAGTTGTGGTGCAAGGGCTTAGCTGCTCTGGGGCACATAGGATCTTCCTGGATCAGGGATCAAAGCCATGTCTCTTGCATTGGCAGGCAGATTCTTTACCACTGAGCCACCAGGGAAGCCCTAGCTCCAGTTTTAAATTTGCATTTGGAATTCCTCTTTCCTGATGCTGGATTCACTGGAAATGTCCCAAAGCAGCAGCCCCAAAGGGAAAAAAATGAGTCTAATTTCAGAAATGACAAGCCCATCTTCTCTCCTCACCAGCAGTCTCATAATACAGTGATAATTACCAGTACTGATAATAGAGAGTTAATATACATAATTCTCCATAATCAATTCCCCCTCACTATGAACATTCTTCATTTTTCCCATCTTTGATCTTTGTGGAAGAGGGAAATTTCATCGTAGCATCTTCCAGAAACATGCAAATGGCCCTGCAGCTGGCCACCCTGATGTCAATTCCCTCACTTTTTTGAGAATAGGAGTCAGAACATCTAGTAATCACCAATGGCACCAGACTACCTTGCCCCTCTCTGCAGTGGGGCTGACAGTGTCCTAATCTCCAGATTTACACTGAGAGAAGGAGACAGCAGGGATGCACCAGAGAAATCAGGATGGAAAAGCTCCTGAAATTTGACAATAATATCCAATGTGTGATCAGGTGCAGTGCGATCCAGGTGCAGTAGAATGTATTCTTAGAAGACAACTGGGATTAAGGGATAGGACACAGGAGAAGAGATTAGGGAACTATGGCAGAAAGCATCAACATAACCCCCTAATGATCTCCTCCCCTTATGTGTGAGCCAAGTCAGGAGGTTCTCTTCCAACAAATAGAACATGGCAAAAGTGATGGACTGCACCTCGGTTATTAGGTCATAAAAGACTATGGTTCCCATCTTGTTTATATTCTCTCTGGCTCTTCTCACATGCTTGCTCTGGTGGAGAAGGCCACACTGCAGAGAAAAAAGGATGTCTTCTGCCAATAGACAGCAGTGAGCTGAGACTCTCTGTCTGACAGCTGATGAGGAAGTAAATCCCACTAAAAAAATCACTGAGTGGGCTTAGGAACAGACTCTGCTCACTGCAGAGAAGGAAGGATGGCCTCTGCCAATAGACAGCAATAAGCTGAGACACTCTGTCTAACAGCTGATGAGGAAGCAAATCCCACCAAAAAACACTGAGTGGGCTTGGGAGCAGACTCTGCTCCAGTTGAACTCGAGATGTTAAAGTTCCAGCCGACAGCTTGACTGCAGACTGAGAGACCCCAAAGCATAGGGTCCGGCTAAGCCATTCCTGGATTCCTCACCCACAGAAAGTGTGCAGCTTATAACTGCTAATTTGGAAGTCATTTGTTATGTGGCAATACAGGGAAAGAGTCATTATGATATATTTTTATTAATTTTGTTGGAGTAGAGTTGCTTTATAATGTGGTGTTAGTTTCTGCTGTTCAGCAAAGTGAATCAACTGGACGTACACATACATCTCCTCTTTGGGGGATCTCCTTCCCATCTAGGTCAACACAGAGCACTGAGTAGAGTTCCCGGTGCCACACAGTTGTTTCCATTAGCTATCTGTTTTATACACTGCTGTTCAGTCACTCTGTCCTATCTGACTCTTTGTGATCCCATGAACTGAGGCACTCAAGGCTTCCCTGTCTTTCAGAATCTCTAGGAATTTGGCTAAAACTCATGTCCACTGAATCAGTGATGACATCTAACCATCTTATCCTCCGTCCTCCCCTTCTCCTCCTGCCTTCAATCTCTCCCAGCATCAGGGTCTTTTCCAACAAGTCAGTTCTTCACATCAGGTGGCCAAAGTGCTGGAACTTCAGCTTCAGCATCAGTCTTCCCAATGAATAGTCAGCCTTAATTTCCTTGAGGATTACTGGTTTGATCTTCTTGCAATCCAAGGAACTCTCAAGAGTCCTCTCCGGCGCTACAGTTCAAAAGCATCAGTTCTTCAGTGCTCAGCCTTCTTTATGGTCCAACTCTCACATCCATACATGACCACTGGAAAAACCACAGCCTTGACTAGATGGACCTTTGTCAGGAAAGCAATGTCTCTGCTTTTTAATACACTGTCTAGGTTGGTCAGAGCTTTTCTTCCAAGAAGCAAGCATCTTTTAATTTCATGGCTGCAGTCACCGTCCATAGTAACTTTGGAGCCCAAGAAAACTAAGTCTGTCACTGTTTCTACTGTTTCCCCATCTTGATCTTAGTTTTTTGAATGTTGAATTTTAAGACAGCTTTCTTGCTCTCCTTTTCACCTTCATCAAGAGGCTCTTTAGTTCCTCTTTGCTTTCTGCCATAAGGGTGGTGTCATCTGCATATTGAGGTTATTGCTATTTCTCCCAGCAATCTTAGTCCAGTTTGAGCTTCATCCAGCCTGGCGTTTCTCATGAGGTACTCTGCATATAAGTTAAATAAGCAGGGTGACATTATACAGCCTTGACGTACTCCTTTCCCAATTTGGAACCAGTCCGTTGTTTCATGTCCGGTTCTAACTGTTGCTTCTTGACCTGCATACAGGTTTCTCAGGAGGCAGGTCAGGTGGTCTGGTATTCCCATCTCTTGAAGAATTTTCCACAGTTTATTTTTATCCACACAGTAAAAGGTCAACAAAGCAGAAGTAGATGTTTTTCTGGAATCCCCTTGCTCTATCTATGACCTAGTAGTATGTATATGTCAACCCCAATCTTCCAATTCATCCAACCTCTTTTTCCCCCTTGGTGTCCGTATGTCTGTTCTCTACATCTATGTGTCTATTTCTGGTTTAAAAATAGGTTCATTTATACCATTTTTCTAGATCCCATACATATGATATTTTTAAGTGAAAATACACACAAACTCTTTGAGTACTCAAAGTCTTTCTCTGATTCATGTTATAAGAAGGGTTTTGCAGTTGTTCTGTTTGGAGATTTTTTTTTTTTCTGTTTGTTTCTTTGCTTATTTGATTTTGTTTTGGAGGTTTCACTATTCTTCCCCAAGCAGCTGCTGATTAAATCTGGGCATTTCTTGGGTGAATCAAGGCAGTATTAACTGTTATAATTGTTGCTATTTAATCCGCGTTTGTAATATGTCAAGCACTGTGATGAACTTTGTAAGTATTATCTTATTTAATCCTTACAACAACCCAGTGAAAGAGGTGCTCTAGTCCTTTGTTCCCTTTCCACATGTGAGGATGCAGATGTTTAGAGACTTACAGTTCTTGCCTGAGTCACTTAACTAGTTAGTTGTGCAGCCAGGAGCCACACCCACCGATTCCGACTCTTGGCCTGTTCTGATCACTTAGCAAAGCTAAAGAAGGGAAAGGAGCCAGGAAGGCTAGAATAACTTATATCAGAAAGGCCACAGACCCAAAATGTTGTGAGTCAGGGGACAAGGAGGAGGAGAAGAGCTGAGAAAGACTAATTTTGAAAAGAGAAAATTGGGGAGGGTTGGAAGGAATGATGAGGAATTGGAGTCACTGCTATGCCTGTTGGTGGGGTGGGAAAGAGAGAGGAATTAAGACAGAAAAAGGGAGCATAGGGAGGAGTTGTGGCGGGGAGGGTAGAAATTGATGATTTTGTTGCACAATATGTACATAAACCCTTTTTAGCATTTTCCAGAGATGCAGTAAAGATAGATTGAAACTACTTTCGATGTAAGAGATGGGTAATACACACAACCATAAAAGATATGGGCACTGCATTAGGTCACTTTGTCTCTTCTCCATTTACAATTTCTGTGACGCTTACTGTTGCTTTGACCTCTTCTTTGTCTTCTGTTGGTCTGAGCTTATTCCTATTATCGCAAAAATCTCTCTCCTCCTTTTTCACACAGCTGTTCCTGTCCCAGTTCCCACCCTCACCTTCTGTCTCCTGGATGATGACAACACCTCCTAAAAGACCTTCCTGCCTCCAGTATTCCCCATGCTGCGCTTCTTTCTCAATTAGTGATTAGGTGCTTGCTTCGGCAACATATACACTAAAATTATAATCAATTGATGATTAGGCAACCTGTTCAGCTATACAACCTTCACCAGGACATTGCTCTGCTCACACCTTTCACATATAGAATTAATTCCAAGCATCAAACTATGATATGAAAGACTACCACCTCTTGTTTGGACTACAGTGATTGTGTCTAAGTAGTATGAGAAAGAAGTAAACAGTAAGTCCTCTCTCACCTCCTGATCTCCAGGATCCACATCCCAGAGACAACTGCAAATCTTATTTATACTTTCAGAGGTGTGAGACACTAATGTAAGCATTAGTTATAGGAGCATCAAACTTCACCCACTACAACCTACATGTACAAAAAAGGCAGCAAATATAGTCAATGGATCTTAGACAAAGGAGAAAAGATAAAATAGTGGCAAAAAGACAGTTTCATCATAAATGGTGCTGAAACAACTGGGCAGGCAAAAATATCTATCTAGATACAGACTTCACACTCTTCACAAAAATTAAGTTAAAATAGATCATAGATCTAAATGGAAAACACAAAGCTATAAAACTCCTAGAAGATATAATAGGCAAAAATCTAGATGACCTTGGGTCTGCTGAGGCCTTTTTAGATACAACACCAAAGACACAATCCATGAAAGAAATAACTGATAAGCTGGACTTTGTTCAAATTAAAAACTTCAATCCTTTGAGAAGACAAGCTACAGACTGGGAGAAAATATTTGCAAAAGAAACATTTAATTAAAGACTATAATCCAAAGCATACAAGGAACTTTTAAAACTCAGCAATAAGAAAGCAAACAACTTGATTAAAAAAATGAGTCAAAGCCTTAACAGACACCTCACCAAAGAAGATAAAGTGGAAAATGAGCATATAAAAAGAGGCTCCACATCATTTGTCTTCAGGGAAATATACACTAAAGAGACAGTGAGATCCTGTTACATACCTATTAAAATGACCAAAACCTCCAACACTGATAAGGATGTGCAGCAATAGGAACACTAATTCATTGCTGGTGGGAACACAAAGTGGTAAAATTCCTTGGAAGACAGTTTGGCAGTTTCTTATGCAGCTAACCATACTTTTACCATGTGATCCAGCACTTCTTGGTATTTATCCAAAGGAGTCAAAAACTTATCAGATCAGTTCAGTCCCTCAGTCATATCCAACTCTTTGCGACCCCATGGACAGCAGCATGCCAGGCTTCCCTGTTCATCACCAACTCCCGGAGCTTGCTCAAACTCATGTCCATCGAGTCGGTGATGCCTCCTAACCATCTCATTCTCTGTCGTCCCCTTCTCCTCCTGCCTTCAATCTTTCCCAGCATCAGGGTCATTTCCAACTAGTCAGTTCTTCGCATCAAGTGGCCAAAGTATTGGAGTTTCAGCGTCAGCATCAGTTCTTCCAATGAATATTCAGGGTTGATTTCCTTTAGGATGGACTGGTTTGATCTCCTTGCATTCCAAGGGACTCTCAAGAGTCTTCTCCAACACCACAGTTCAAAAGCATCAATTCTTTGGCACTCAGCTTTCTTTTTGGTTCAACTCTCACATCCATACATGACTACTGGTAAAACTAGAGCTTTAACTAGGTGGACTTTGCTGGCAAAGTAATGTCTCTGCTTTTTAATATGCTGTCTAGGTTGGTCGTGGCTTTTCTTCCAAGAAGCAAGCATCTTTTGAATTCATGGCTGTAGTCACCATCTGCAGTGATTTTGGAGCCCAAAAACATAAGTCACTGTTTCCATTGTTTCCCCATCTACTTCCATGAAGTGATGAGACCGGATGCCATGATCCTTGCTTTTTGAATGTTGAGTTTTAATCCAGCTTTTTTACTCTCCTCTTTCACTTGCATCAAGAAGTGTCTCTTCTCTTTCTGCCATAAGAGTGGTGTCATCTGTGTACCTGAGGTTATTGATATTTCTCCCGGCAATCTTGATTCCAGCTTGCACTTCATCCAGCCCAGGATTTCACATGATATACTCTGTGTATAAGTTAAATAAGCAGGGTGACAATATATAGCCTTGATGTACTCCTTTCCCAATTTGGAACCAGTCCGTTGTTTCATGTCCAGTTCTAACTGTTGCTTCTTGACCTGTATACAGATTTTTCAGGAGACAGGCCAAATAGTCTGGTATTCCCATCTCTTGAAGAATTTTTCACAGTTTGTTGTGATCCACACAGTCAAAGGCTTTGGCATAGTCAATACAGCAGAAGTAGATGTTTTTCTGGAACTCTCTTGCCTTTTCTATGATCCAGTAGATGTTGGCAATTTGATCTCTGGTCTCTCTGCCTTTTCTAAATCTAGCTTGAACATCTGGAAGTTATCAGTTCATGTACTGTTGAAGCCTGGCTTGGAGAATTTTGGGTATTACTTTGCTAGCAATTCTTTGCATTGATCACTGAGGAAGGCTTTCTTATCTCTCCTTGCTATTCTTTGGAACTACATTCAGACAAGTATATCTTTCCTTTTCTCCTTTCCCTTTAGTTTCTCTTCTTTTCTCAGCTATTTGTAAGGCCTCCTCAGACAACTATTTTGCCTTTTTGCATTTCTTTTTCCTGGGGATGACCTTGATCACTGCCTTCTATACAGTGTCACAAACCTCCATCCATAGTTCTCCAGGTACTCTATCAGATCTAATCCCCTGAATCTATAGGTCACTTCCGCTATATAATCATAAAGGATTTGATTCAGGTCATACCTAAATGGTCTAGTGGTTTTCCCTGCTCTCCTTGGTATTTACCCAAAGGAGTCAAAAACATATTTGTACATAAACTTGCATGTGGAGGTTTACAGCATCTCTATTCATAATTGCCAAAACTTGAAAGCAAATAGGATGTCTGTCAGGGAACATTTGGCAGGAGGCTTCCTGTGTGCTGTTTTCTGATGTCCCTTATCAATCCCTGAATATTCAGAGATGAGCGGAGAGGCATACCTCTCCCAGGGACAAAAGGAATGCATACATTCTTAAAGTAAAAGTAACTATTTACGGCCTTCTTCCCTTTCTGTTATGAAGAGTGAGTTTTACAACCCCCCTCTCATTGAGATGGATTCTAGCCTTATGTTTCCTGGATAAGTGGTAAGATTTTTGATCTTAATCTTTGCTGAAAAGGCTATCTTGTAAGACAGTATATATATGCCTGCATTATGCTGAATAAACGCCTTTACTCCATCAGAGACTTGGTCCCCATGTCTCTATTCATTTCTCTCTCTCTCTCTCTCCTTTCTCTCTTCCTTTTTTTTCTTATCATCGACTCCGTACCCCCAAGCCCTGGCCCATTAAAGGGCCACAACAGATGTCCTTCAGTAAGTGAGGGTTTTTCCAGTATTCTTGCCTGGAGAATTCCATGGACAGAGGAGCCAGGCAGGCTACAGCTGATGGGATTACAAAGAGTTGGAAATGACTGAACAAGTAACACGTTCACTTTCACTTTTCAGCAGGTGAATGAATGTGTGTGTGCTAAGTTGTTTCAGTTGTCGCTGACTCTTTGCAGCCCTAAAGACTGTAGCCTGCCTGCCAGGCTCCTCTGTCCATGGGATTCTCCAGGTAAGAATACTGGAGTGGGTTGCCATGCCCTCCTCTAAGGGATCTTCCTGACCCAGGGATCAAGCCAAAGTCTCTTATGTCTCCTGCATTAGCAGGTGGGTCCGTTACCACTTCCTGGTGTGGTGTCTTCCCTTTACCACTTCCTGGCTTCCCTGGTGGCTCAGATGGTAAAAGCGTCTGCCACAATGCGGGAGACCTGGGTGCAATTCCTGGGTGGGGAAGATCCCTGGAGAAGGAAATGGCAACCCACTCCAGTACTCTTGCCTGGAAAATCCCATGGATGGAGCAGTCTGCTAGGCTACAGTCCATGGGATCGCCAAGAGTCGGGCAGGACTGAACCACTTCACTTCACTTCTTTTTTTTGTTTTTAATTTATTTATTTTTTCCTTTTATTATCGTGTTGATTTTGCCATACATTGACATGAATCCACCATGGGTACACATGTGTTCCCCTTCCAGAACCTCTCTCCCACCTCCCTTCCAATTCCATCCCTCTGGGTCATCCCAGTGCACCAGCCCTGAGCACCCTGTATCACGCATCAAACCTGGGCTAGCAATTCATTTCACATATGATAATTTACATGTTTCAATGCTGTTCTCCCATATCATCCCACCCTTGCCCTCTCCCATAGAGTCTAAAAGACTGTTCTATAGATCTGCGTCTCTTTTGCTGTCTCGCATACCACTTCACTTCTTTACCACTAGCGCCACCTGGGAAACCCCAGGTGAATGAATAAATAACCTAAATTTCATGCAAACGATGAAATATTATTAGCATGAAAAAGAAATGCACTATTAACCCATGAAAAGACATAGAAGAATCTTGGATGTGTATTACAAAATGAAAGAAGCCCATCTGAAAAGGCTTCATTCATACTGTGAGCTTCCAACTATATGATATTCTGGAAAAGGCAGAAATGACAAAATGATCGGTGATTGCCACGGGTACAGCTGGTGGGTGAGATGAGTCAGCAGAACACAGAGGATTTTAGGGCATTGGTAGTATTCCGTATATTATAAAGGTGGATACATGTCATTATGAAGTGAAAAAAAGTTAAGTGTTAGTTGCTCAGTTGTGTCCAACTGTTTTCAACCCCATGGACTGTAGCTTGCCAGGCTCCTCTGTCATGGAATTCTCCAGGCAAGACTACTGGAGTAGGTTGCCTTTCCTTTCTCCAGGGGATCTTCCCAACCCAGGGATTGAACCTGGGTCTCCGCATATGAGGCAGATTCTTTACTGTCTGAGCCACCAGGGACATGTCATTATACTTTTGTCAAAACCCACAGACTGTACAACACCAAGAGTGAACCCTAAGGTAAACTATGAACTTTGGATGATTTTTATGTCTGTATAGGTTCAACCTTATTTTAAAAAATATAGTACTTGGGTGAATGGCGTTGATCACGAGGGAGGCTGTGCACTGGCAGGTAGGAAATATACAGTAAATCTCTGTATCTTCCTCTCAACTTTGTTGTGAATCTAAACAGTTTCAAAAATAAAAATCTGTTTTAAAATTAGCAAACTTTATGTTCCCAGACTTGGTTTGCTTGGAGTCCCATTCCACCAGTAATGTGAAAAACAGTATATGTGCCAAGTTTGAGGGGGAAGGGGGATTGTTTGTTTTGTTTTTGAGTTTGGAGCAGAGAAGGGTTTATTGCAGGACTATGCAAGGAGAAGGGTGGCTCAGGGCCTCAAAAACCTGTGAGAGAAGTAGATCATAGGATCTGTGATCACCTCATCCACAAATCTCTGATTAGCTGACGGTGAGGTAGCAGGGTGCTACCTCATTACCATTCCTTAGGCTCCAGGAAGTCAGGGGGCTCTGGGGGCTACATGCTCTTGGTCATCAAGCAGTTAACATCTTCCATTTGGTGGGGTTTTCATATCTGAAAAACAGCTTTGAAATGTTCATCAAATGCTAATATCTAGGGACTTCAGAGAGGAACTAAAGTAGATGGTGTGGGGCAAGGTTTGTCCTGGGAAAGCCCCATTGGGTCCTGCTCGGTTACAATTCTCCCCCCTTTCTTTGACATTCTCAATCTCGAGAATTTTGAACAAGAAAAGGAACAAAGGTTCAGTAACGAGGTTTAATCTTAAATTTGGCAGTTATTCACAGCGTCCTGCTCGGTTACAACTCCAGCAGACACTGCTTTGAGAATAGCTGGTGGTTTCTGAGTCTGACATAGACGACGGTCACAGTTCCTCCATTTTTACTTCCAAAGCATTTCTCTCCTCAATGGCCAAAGCAGATGTCACACTAGTGATTTTAGTGCTTTCCTGGATATGAAAAGATGCAAGACTTTGGACTCATAACATCTTCTGAAAATATCCATCTGAAGGCCCGTTCTGCCAGTTTTTCCCAGAGCACAGAGTGCCTCATTCCTGATCTCCACCCTGAACTCCTTTCAGGGGATGTTGAAGGTCAGCAGCTTCAGTGGCTCATGATTCAATCCTTACAGAGATAGAAGGCAAGTGCCAATTTTCAGTTGGCGGGGTCCTTCGGGGTCATAAATTTGACCATGGTGTGAAGGGCATTTCATGACCATTTTGCCCCACAGTGCTAGGAATGATCATTCCCAGGACTGAAAAGATTTCACTGCCAGGCCACTCAATGTGCCATTACTGGACTAGGCCTTATTAACATAATGTGACAGTTTTTTTATATCCTCATATCAGGAAGTTTAAAACAGTTGGTTCAGACTTTTTAGGAATAGTATTCAATCAAGTCTGAGATTCAAACTCCATACCAAAACTGTTGCTCTCTTTCACAAGAAGTCACCCGGGGTCAGAAGAATGTGTACGTGTCCTCGGAGGAGTAGGAGACAGAACCCTCAGGTCCACCTGACATCCTTCTGAACTTTTCTAGCACCTAAAACAGTATGGATGAGACTGGTCTGTTTCTGGTGTCTCTAGATGGGAAGGTGGGTCTCTCAACATTTGGACTGTCATCCTGGGACCCACTTGTAGTTTGGGCTATTTGCCTCTTGTTGCAAAGTCTGTATCTTCTGAGCCCTCTGGGCTCTGATCCCAGATGGTCCATAAGTTCCCCCAGCATCTTCACATCCCCCTGCTGGAACTCATGGAAACCTCCGGACACAGGGCTTCAGGGAATCCATTCCACCATACTCCTCTCTGGCAAATGCCAAGGGTGTGAAAATATTTACTCTGTACTGCAGGAAATCAGGAAAGTGCCCCACCAAGCTCTGAAAGACCCATCAGATTTACCTCCCTACCTCTGGTGTATCCATCAGCAAGCATGCACTTGAGCCACAGAGGTCTTTCTCCTTCCTTTCATCTCTGTTGCTCCTTCCAGGACCAGAGGGGTTTCCTATAGCACCTCCAGCAAGCAGGACACAATGACTGGTTATGAAACTGCAGGCTCTCAGTTGGCCAGGCTTGCACCCTGGTGTGTAAAGAGCTTTTTAGAGTTTAGCAAGGGCAAACAAAAAAATACACAAAATTTCATCTCAGTGAAGTTTGGCTTCAAAGATTGATCTCTTGTCATTTATTGGGCAAAACAGAAAGGTCATCTTTGAGACTGAAGACTGAATCTCTCTGTTTCATTCCATGTGGCTCTCTCCTTCTCCAGGACAAAAGCCCTGTGGCTTAGCTTCATAACCCAACGGGTACTATGAAGAAAGAAATTGGCTTCTGAGGGAATAATGAATCCCCAAGAGGTATTTCCATCTCTGTTTTATTTATTTCCTCTCTGATATTTATTATTTTCTTTCTTCTGCTGACCTTAGGTTTTGTTCATTCTTTTTTCTAATTCTTTTAGGTGGTATGTAAGGTTGTTTAATTGAGGTTTCTCTTGTTTTTTGAGGAAAGTCTGTGTCACTATGTACTTCCCTCTAAGAACTGCTTTTGCTGCACCCTCTAAATTTTGTATAGTTATGTTTTCATTTTCCTCGAGGCATTTTTAAATTTTATCCTTGATATCATCATTGACCCACTGGTTTTTAGTAGCATGTTTTATAGTCTCCATGCAATCATGTTTTCTCCTTTCTCTTTCTGTGACTGATTTCTAGTTCCTTGTCATTGTGGTCAGATGTGGTCAATTTCCCTCCTCTTAAATTTGTTGAGGCTTGTTCAAGAGGTATTTCAAACACATTACAACTATCATACTTGGTGCATGTAGGTGTAAGTGTGGTGTGTGAGAGTGCATCTATACACAAGTGATAACATGGTCTACATCAGGGGGATGCAAAACTATGGCTCCCAAGTCAAATCCAGTCTGCCTCCTGTTTTTGGCATGGTCAGCAAACCCAGAATGATTTTTATAATTTTTAATGACTGGGGAGAAAAGAGAGCTACATTTTGTGACATATGAAAATTTTTTGAAATTCTAGTATGCATAAAGTTTTATCGAAACACATGCTTCGCCCTTTATATGTTGTCTATCGATACTTTCACATGAGGAAAGCACAGATCATAACAGATCATAAAATATTATAGCTACCATCTGACCTTTTTTAGAAAAACTTTGTCACTCCCTTTTCTATACTATTCAGTTCCTTTTCTTTCTTCTTAAATATATCTTGGAGAACATTCCTTATAATACGTTGAACTTACTTCATTCTTTTAGAAGGCTTTTTTCCCCAAAATTTTCTTATTACCAACACCACTCCAATGAATATTCTTGGACATCTGACTTTCTATATTTAAAACACAACACTTCTGTCTGCATTCCTCCCCTACCAAGACTATGCGCCCCATGAAGGCGGTGATCTTGTCTATTTATTGTTATGATCCCAGAGTAGACCTAAATAAAAACATGCATTGATGGATTACATCTGGTTCCAAATATAAAATTAAAACAATCTTGGAATAGTTCAAACAAACGGATTTGAACTTCGATCAATCACATGTCCTTTCATATTGAAATCTATCTTCTGCATGACTCTTTGTAGGCATATAGATCTTCTCTGCCTGCCTTTTTCTTAGCAATTTGACTTATGTTTAGCAGCCATTCCCCAAGACAGCATATTCCTCTGTGACAAGATTTAATTAAACTTGCAGTAAAATAATTAGCAAAGCTATCTCAAAAGACTATTTTAAAATACTGGAGTGATACCAAGGAGCAAATAGAGTTAACACTGTCATGAGAGATCAAAGCCATCCAAAGACGTGACTAAAAACTTAACCTCCAGCAGCCGACTAATGAAGAAGAACACATTGGAACTCTTGTGATAGCCTCCCTCTCGAGCCCCATCGACAAATTCATTTGACATGGAAAATTTCCCAGAGGAAGCTTAAAACTGGTAAATTTCCATTAATTATACAGCAAAGAATGTTCTCTTCATAATTTATTATCTATTAGGAAACTTTGGGGGAAGCTGTAACTACCTGTTTTTGTACACTCTCCGTCTTCACTGGGGGAGAATGAGGGGACTGATGAGCAACCTCTCAACTGATATAAGAGCTTCTCTGGTAGGACCGCCTTGACTATGATGGTGGTCAGTTTTCACAGCAGGTCCCGTGGTGATGGTGATAGAATCATGACCATTCCAACAAGTCCAGCTCCCAATTTAGGACCCATTTCCCTCCCCCCAGGATTCTTGGTAAGAATGAGAAAAGTTCAGGAGATCCAAAGTGAGAATACTTTTATTTTTTATTTTGGCTGCGCTAAGTTTTTGCTGGGGGATGGGGGCTTTCTCCAGCTTGCAGAGCACAGGCTCTAGAGCATGTGGGCTCAGTTATTTTGCAGCATGTGGGATCTTCATTCCCCAACCGGGGATGGAATTGGTGACCCCTGTATTGGAAGGCGGATTCTCAACCACTGGAACGCCAGTGAAGTCCCCAGTGTAGAAGACTTTAGGTTTGAGCCTCTACCCCTTAGTCATTCTGTGATCATAAGAAAGTCCTCTGTCCCCTTTAACTGTCATTGTTCATCTGTACAATGGGCATCCTCCTCTCCTCTTTACCTATCTTGCACACTTGTGTGGATGACAGGAGATGCTGTCCACACTCAGGGTGATGGAAAGTATAACTCTGCACAATAACCCCATTCTTATTTGTATTTTTCACTGCCTTCCATGAAGATATCTACCCCCAGGCAACCCCAAGAGATCTAAAGGTAGAAGAATAAAGGTCAGACTCAGGTTATTTTGCAATTAACACCAGGATACAGTGGCTTTCATTCCTTTCCTGTGGACCTGCAGTTGGCTATTATGTCTTCCTTTTTTTTTCCCCCTGTGCTGGGAATATATTTACAAAGGTTTATTTACTCTTTGAAGACGTAGGTTAATCAACTTTCCAAATGAAAGTGAACAATTATTGTGCTTTCACATTTCTTAAGTATTCAGAATATCCCAATTATTATCCCCTATGAGCAGTATTAATACCCAATATTTAAGCACTTCTGTGTCAAGCATGGCGCTAAGTACCTTTGAAGCTGGTGCAATTATCAGCTTCATTTTATGAATGAGCAAGTTAAGGTCTATGGGTATTTTTCTAGGTCTACAACTTTTTAAAAATTTTCTCTGCCTCTCACACCCAATATGCCTTCCGACTCCTACTTAAATCACTAACACCCTTCTCATTAACACCAACCTCACCACTAACCAGACATCCACAGATCTTACTCCTCTGTTCCTTGTCTTCCAAACTTCAGTTACATACATCTGAATGAACATTTCAACAGTTAAATGTACCAGTGCATGTAATGGACTCAAAACATAGTGACTGGGTGGCTGGAATAGGGTCTGGTGGTCCAATGCAGGAGTTCAGAGTTCCAAGGTCTTGGTTCGAACTCTGGCTCCTCCGCTTGTTAAAAAGGGAGACCTTAGCCAACACACTTCATTTCTCCAAGATGCAAATTCTCGGTGGGGATAATAACACCTCCCCTCATTGCACTGCAGTGAGGATTAAATGAGTTGCCTGCAATAACGTTCTCAGGACCCTGTCTGGCACTATCAGCATTCCACATGTGCAACTCCCACTGCTATTGTTATTTCCAACAATGCAAAACTTTTACTGGGTTCTTTTTCCTAGTGTTGTGCTCTTGCCAGAAAAACCAAATTAACCTTAGGAAGTTCATTACTTTTAAATCTTGATTGCAAACATGCTCCACCCCCCAGCAAGACCCTCATCCTTTCAATTCCTCTGTTAATACTTCTGCTGATTATTTTTCTTAAAGAGGGTTAGCTTGTTTTCTTCCCAACAAGCTCAGCAGAGAAAACAGAGATGAGGGAAATCTCTGTTTCAGCCATTAGCTCTGTCTCTCATGCCACTTGTGACCTCAGCCGGGCCCTGGCCAACCCTCCTAACCTCCCATCTGCACTCAGATTTCCTTTAACAGAAACTGTAGTAGGTCACCCTGCCACAGCTTGTGACCCTGCCAGCAGAACAGGTCCCCAACACAGGGCTTGCAGTTCAGGGAGCTTCCAAGTGCAATTTAAAGTCAGTATTCACATCGGTGCTAGGGTCAGCCCTCAGAATTTGTCTCCAAATGATTTCCATATTCAAAACTATACTCTCCAACGCTTTGGCCCATTGGGGAGTGATTTGCATTCAGGGAGGGAAGGCTAATATTCTGGTCTTAGCAATTATTGAAACACATCTAGTCAGGACTCTAATAAATTATCTTAACCCAATTACTAAAAACATTGCAAAACATTACTATGCATCGAAGACTGTTCTGCCCAGGAACCTTTATTGGCAGGGTAATTAAAAACGTACTAGCTATGGCTTCTGCTCAAATATTTGGGGATGTTTCGTGCCATTCAAATTAGTTCTCTTGGACTCTGGAGAGAGAGATCTTCGTGAGTCTCCTCCATCCTTCCCCTCCCCCAACTCCTTGTTTCTGGGTCCACTTGTCACTGGGGTCTCCCTCCCTCATCAGTACTGCCCACAAGCCCCTTCCCACCCTAATCCTTCTTACAGAAAGAAATACTCACACAGGTCCAGTCCCCTCTCCTGCATCCCTCTTCCTTCCTCTGTTCAAAGCAAAAGATTTCTGCTAACCATCATGTATTGGGTACTCACTGCGTGCCAGAAACTTCCACATTATCAGAATAAATCCTACAGTAACATTGCAAGGAACAACACTCCCACGGCAAAAATGAGAAAATTTAAGAATTATGAAGGTTAAGTGAATTGCCGAAGTTCAAGTAGCTGATGAGTGATAAAAACAGATCTGGTGGCCCCAAGGCCCTTCTTTTATTCTTTAACAGTCTTGATCAACTGTTTAGATGTGCCGGGCACTATGCTAGGTCCTGGGACTAGGACAGTGAACAAACGAGGCAGAGTCCCCTGCCTTGTGGGTCTTGCAAGCATCCGTCGGGTGTGTGGGTCAGGATACATCAGTGATGCTGAATTAACAAGCAAACTCCAGATGTCAGTAGATACTGCAAACACTGCTTTCTTACCTGTCAGTGGAGGTTTACTGGGACCACAGGAGGTCTCAGGTCCATATCTAGTTTTAAAGTAGATGAGAAAATATAAGCCTAGCCAAGGACCGTAAATGAGGAAGTTGGAAACATCTGGTAAACAGCACTAATGGCAACCTCAGCTCCTGCCAAACAGAGGCAAGGGAGGGAGGGATGTCGTTTTCAGAACAGCAACGAGGAGCTCTGCAGTGAATTTACAATCGGGCTATAATACTGGCCAAGGTACCCGGCACTCTATTCACAAGCCCAACATTCATCTCCAGACACCACCATCAGACCACAGGGATCCTGCAGCAAACCCTTCCATAATCACAGGGGCATGCGACACTCAGTCCTTCACAATTCGGCTCATCTTCACAGCCCGCAGCAGTGTGCACCAGAAAGCTGGGCTCAAGAGCCAAGATCGAAGGGTGCAAATGGCTCCAGCCTGGAGCCATCAAATGGAGGTGGCCGCGGCAGCTCTGCCTATTGACTTAACTATTGAGAATCACTAAAAAGCCCTGATCCAATAGCCACAAGGATGGGGTTCTTCCTTGAGATCATTAACAACATTATTTGGTGTTGGTTCTCCTTTCACTATGGGATAATTCCTAGACTGAACTGTATAATTTAAACTGTACAACAATGTTGAAAAGAACATATTGGTTCCATTTCACAGATGACACAGGATCCAAACGATTAAGTAAGCAACTCACAAAGTGGCAGAACAAGGCTTTGAACCCAACTCTGTCCCATACCTGAGCACCCAGTAGCCTGGAGCAGCCAGAGCCTTGATCAGAAGCACTGTAGCAGAGACCTGGATTCCAGGGCTTCAGAATCTAAGAGGCTGGGAGCTGTGGCTGAGACCAGAGATCAGCAAAATGGCTCACAGTCCAAGACAGAAGTGACAATATACCAGCATTATTGTGAGAAGAGAAACGTATTTTAAGCAACTACAATGTGCCAGAACACCAGACAAGCCCAGACTGCATTTCCACAGTGCACGTGACCTAGGCTCAAGGCATCATCTCATTTAATCTTCACAACATCACTGCTAGCTGGGTATTTTATGGATAACAAATCTGTGTCTCAGAGAGGACAAGTAACTAGCCCAAGGCCACATAGCTTACAGGAGACAGAGTGCTCCCCAGGAATCCTGGGGCTGTCTGACTGCATATTTTCTATTCCATCACAGTTCCTATTGAGGGGTCATAGGAGAAGACCAGGGAGCCCCTAATACATGCAAACATGGATTTTTAATTAAGGTCTAACTGATTTATAATATTATGTAAGTTTCAGGTGTACAACACAGTGATTCTCAATTTCTTTGTGATTTAAAATTTTAAAGATTATATTCCATCTATAGTTAACATAACATATTGCCTATATCCCCTGTACTGTTGCAACCTATCCTTGAAACTTATTTTACACATAGTAGGTTGTACCTCTTAATTATCCACCCTTATCTTTCCCCTCCCTGTTTCCTTCTCCCCACTGGTAATCACTAGTTTGTTCTCTACATCTGTGAGTCTGTTTCCTTTTTCATTATGTTTACTAGTTTGTTTTATTTTTTAGACTCTACATATAAGTGATTATATACAGTATTTGCCTTTCTCTGTCTGATTTCCCTAAGCATGAGAGTCTCCAAGTCCAATGATGTCATTGCAAGCGGCAAAATTTCATTCTGTTTAATGGCTGAGTAGTACTCCTTTGTGTACAAGATGTAGTATATACATATATATGTATACACACACACACATTAAGATCTTTTCATGTGCCTCTTGCAAATGAGAATTTGATGACTACCTCAAAAAAATGACAGCACCATCTGGCAATGGGTCATGGTTCTTCTCCTAAACGGAATTATGTCCCACTCCAAACCAAGCCCATTGCATTGCAACACCACCACCTCTACCAAAAACAACAGTAACAATAGTAGAAAGAAAGAGGAGGGCAATTAGGGAATTCTTAGTTAATGCTGACATGTTCTGAGTACCTTACAAGCACCACCTCACTACATCTTCACAGAAAGCCCCAAAAGGTAACAAGTACTATCATTCTCATTTTATAGGCAAGGAGACTGAGATTCAGAATTGTCACATATGTTTCCCGAGGTCAGCTGCTAGTGGGCAGAAGAATCAAGACTCAAACCCACACCTGCATGCAAAGTCCATCCTCTTGAACAGCTAGAACATCTGCCTCGAAGAAAAGCAGAAAGGGCTTCATATGGATCAGGGCTTGGGAAGTGAGGGACATAATTTTTTCCCCTTCCTGTCAGGGGTGCAAAAGGAAGCAGGGCACAGGCTTGTTTCCTTTCCATAGGAGATTCTTTCTCAAGGGTCTGCCAGGCAGCCTCCTCTTGGTACCCCATCCAGGTTTCCTCTCTGGCGTGTGCATCCCTCCTCCAGCTTCCATGAGTCCCCACCAACAGCGACACACAGCTGCCCACCGTCCCCTCTGGGGGACTGCAGCAGCCTCTTGCACTGAGGCAGGACCAGCTCTGTGCTGGATTCAAGCTCCAGAGCTCCCCAATGCGACACTAACCTCCATCCTGCTCGGTTCCTCCGCCCCATCCTGCTTCCATCACTCCTTTCATCCCCTCACCCCTCAAAAGTCACTGGCACAGGAATCCCTGCCTCAAGCTCTGCATCTGGAGAACCAAACCCACATTACCCCCATCTCCTGCTCCCATCACTCGTGGCTCCTGGACGCGAACTTCTGCTTCTCCACCTCAGAGGCAGGAGAAACAGGAGAAGGGAAACTGAGGGGCTTGAGGGCCCAGGGATGGAGGGAGGCATGAGGCCAGGCAGCTGACAGAGGGCAGCCAACTGGTCCAGGCTGGCAGTGCCCCGCCGCCCCCATGCCAGCCTGCCCTCGGCCTTGTGCACTTTGGGTAATTAAGAACAGATGGCCCATTGCCTCCGCCAAGCTCCAGTAACTCCTTAATGCTGCTCTTCTGGAGGCTGGACGGTAGACTGGAAAAGCCAGCTTCAGAGGTCATCTAATTAAATGATGCCCGGCACACAGGGCTGGCCAGTCTCTCTTCTCAGGCTGGCAGCTGCCCCCGTTGCTTCATTAGAGCTGCCGTCGGTGACCAGATGGGCTGGGAAGGGGGCCTGGGTGTGCTTAATGGGGGAAACGTGCTGAGCTCAGAGAGTGCTGGCTTAAAAGTCAAGGGACAGGCATTGCCCCGTGGCCTTGGACAAGTCACTTAATCTGGGTCTCAGTTTCACCACCTGCCAAATGGCAACAGTAATAATAACCATAATAACAGCATCAACAGTAATTTTAACATTGTTCTAATGGCAATTATTATTCCTTTAATGATCAGAACGATCATTCTAGAGGTAAGACACACTGTGGCAAACACTTCACATGTGGTCTCTTCTTTAACTGTCATAACTTCCCCTTGAAATGGTACCTGTCATGATCTCCTTTGTATAAGATGGAAAAACAGAGGCCTGGAGAGGTTCAATAAAACAAAATCATCAAGTTCACATACCTGGCGAGAGTCAGAGGGAAGACCTGAACCTCAGTCTCACTGACTCCAGGGCCCCTGGTCTTCCCTATCAGGTGCCAGCATCCCATGCGCCCTGCCTTGCAGGATATTCAAATCCGAGGAAAAGAAGAAACCACAGAAGCATTTTGCATTCCTTGGCACACCAAAGAATCTTTGACTTCTCTCCCTCCAAAAAAATTTTAACTCAAATACCTCATTCTTTATTCAGTTCATTCTTCACCCAGATTATCTTCTCAGACCTAAAAATTAAAGGCTTGTCCTAAGATTTCTAGGTTCTGTGTAGCGCTTCTTACTACCTTAAACAAAGGAAAGGTAAGATATGTATACCTACTTGTTTGGAATAAAGTTGACTAAGGAGGAGGCTCTGTGAAGGGGGCTATGTCCTTGGTCAGTGAAAGAACCCAAGAAACTGAAAAGTTAGTGCCTCCTTTTTGTTGTTTTCAATTTATTCATTCAGTTTGACTGCATCAGGTCCTAGTTGCAGCACATGGGCTCTGGAGTGCTGGGGCTCAGTAGTTGAAGCCCACAGGCTTAGTTACCCCTAGGCATGTGGAATCTTAGCTCCCCAACCAGAGACTGAACCAGTGTGCCCTGCCTTGGATGGTGGGTTCCTAACCACTGGACCACCAAGGAAGTTCCCCTGGAATCTCATATGAGAAAGCTGGGCAAGTCAGGTGAGCTGCAAGTGAACAGAGCACAGGCAAGGGATGAGGGATTCAGGCAGACCCAGAGGGCACAGAGATACCCCATTGGGGTTGACTGATTTAAGTGGGGCTGGTTGCCTGATTTGGGGCACAGACATGAGAGACCTCAAAGAAATAGTCATTCTAGTGTGCTTTGGCAAAAGCTGTTTTAATTTTTGGTCTGAGTGATCATTATATGAGCGAATTCAGTTTGTGAAAATTCATTGAGCTGCTCACTTATGTAAATGTGCTTTTCTGAATATATATTATACTTCAATCAAGAGTTTGTTAAATCAAGGAAAATAGTCCCAATGAAAAACAGCAACTGCTTTGCAACGCCCAAATTGCTACCCAGGTTTACTGTTTTGATGTTCTTATTGTGTTGTAAACAACTCCCCTCAGGCACCCTGAAAGTCTGTCCTCCATCTCAAAACAAAGGGGTGCTCAGCTCACTGGATATCTGCTTACTTGAGTCTCCACGTTGTGTGGAGATGATCTCCAACTCACCTCTGGAAGGGCTCATTTGCATCTTCCAGGTAGATTTTATCACTCTCTAGTCTCCAAATGCCTTAAACTGACAGGTCTTTCCCTACCACATCTGTTCCTTGATGGAGACCCTGATGAGCTTTTAAGCAGCTCAGTGGAGTCCCGCATTCTGGCAAAAATAAGTTCAGTTCCCTAAAAACGCCAGATGCCAAAAGCATGGGTCAGCAGTGCCCTGTTGGGTGGCCACCTCCTTAGCCTCCTTCAGCCCACTCTTTTCTTTTTTTTTAATTAATTTATTTTTAATCGAAGGATAATTGCTTTACAGTATTGTGTGGCTTTTTACCAAACATCAACATGAATCAACTATAGCTTCAACCCATTCTTCATCGCGCTCAGCTCTACTGTCTCTGCCTGGGTCTCTCTATGTACCTTGACTTCTTCATTTTGTTGTCCTTTTTTTTTTTTAGTTTTTTTTGGGGTGGACTATTTTTAAAGTCTTTCTTCAATTTCTTACAATATTGCTTTCTTTTCGTTTTTTTTAATGTTTTGGTTTTTTAGGCACAGCCATGCGGGATCTCAGCTCCCTGACCCTGTGCACCGGAAGTTGAAGTCTTAACCCCTGGACCACCACGGAAGTTCCTCCATCTTGCCTTCTAATTCCATCTGAGGCCCCTGATTCTTCGCTTTGCTGCTCCCTACCTCCCCCAGTTTCACATCATTTTCTCCTCTTGTCCTCTCCAATCCCCATCCCCATCCACCTGGTTCAAACCAAAAGCTTAGGCTTACCTCTGCTTCCTTCTTCTCCCCTCTCCCCACTTCTTGATTCATCAGCATCTCCCTAACCTCCTCTGACACATCACTCCACCCCAAGCTCCCATTTATCCTCCCTCCAAACTACCTCACACCCAGAGCCAGCTTTTTAAAATGCAGAATGTAAATCAGATTAAGGCAGAGCCCTGCCCTGAACCACCATTGGTCTTCTAATCTCATGGAGAACAAACTCCAAATTTATGATAAAGTTTGCAAGGCCTCCTGTTCAAGTTGACATCTGCTTGCTTATCACCAGCCTCTCTCACTCAGCCCCCATCACGGGCACTAATCTCCATTCCTCAGTCACTCCAAACTCATCCCCAACACAGACCTTTCAGTGCGCTGTTCCCTCTAAACACCTTTTCTTTGGCTTTTCCCATAGATGCTGCCTTTTCATTCTCCAGTCTCAAGGAAAGCGCATCTCTATGGAGAGACCCTCCTTGACCACCATCTAAATTGTCTCTGAATTATTCTCCATCACATTACATTATTATCACTTAATCAGAATTTTTCATCATCCTACTCTATTGTGTGTCTTCCACCCAAAGAGCAAGGATCATGATAACAGAGACCTTCTGTCCTGTTCCATGATGGAACATGCTCCTATGATGAGTCCCCAGCTGCTGGCACAGTCAGTACTCAATGAATGAATACACCTGACACTCTCCCCAGCGTTATTCACCTGGGTTGCCCAGAGCAGAAGTGCCTGCCTCTGGCCCATTCCCCAGCTGGCATCCCAACTCATGAAGAGATACATGGGACACAAAACAGTGGTTCTTGATCCTTTCTGAGATGCTTCTGCTTCCATAACTTCACACCTTGCTCTCAAATCTTCAAAACCAACAGAAAAAGCAAGGTCCTTTTTTTTTTTAAGATAATTACTTAAATTTATTTTTATTTATTTATTTTTTGGTTGTGCCGTGTGGCATACAGGATCCTAGTTCCCTGGCCAGGGATTGAACGCATGCTCCCTGAAAGCACAGATTCTTAACTACTGGACTGTCAGAGAAATCCCAGCAAGGTCCTTCTGACTCAGGTCTGCAACACTCCTTTCCAAGCACCAGTGGTCTCTTAGGCTGACCCATGTTCCTCCTTCACCTGGGAGGCAGCCAAATAAAACAATAGATACAAGAGCCTAGACCCTGGAGTAGGAAGGACCCAAGCTCAAATTCTGGCTTCATGATATTTATTAGCGATTTGCCCTAATACTAATCCTCATCAGCCTTAGTTTCTCCTTCTGTAAAATAACAATAAATCTGTCTGCCTCAAGACAGTCTGAGGCATTATGGACTAATTTACAGACTTTGGATACGTGATTAAGCTAAATCTCAGTAGGAGAAGACTGTTCTAAACTATCAAGGTGGGCCCCATGTAATCACAAGGGTTTTTACACAAGGAAGGCAAGAGGGTCAGAGACAGAGAAAGAGAGACATTGGAAGATTCTAAGATGGTGGCTTCAAAGTGGAGGAGGGGGCCCTGAGCTAAGGAATGCAGGTTGCCTTCAGAAGCTAGAACAGGCAATAAAATGGATTCTCCCAGAGAGCTTACAGAAGGGATGCAGGCCTGCTGCATACATTTAACCTTTTGACCTCCAGAACTGTGATACAGTGCACTTATGCTATTTTAAACCACTGAATTTATGGTAACTTACTAGAGCAACAATAGAAAACAAGGTCATCCACTAATCTAAAATTATATTTTCCACCAAATGTACACACATTAGCATGTATTTGCACAAAACACACGCAAATGAATGCGTGCATGCAGGCAAATGAAACACACACTCTTTACTCCCTCTTTCTTCATGGTTTTCACAACACTCACCATTTGACAATCAAAATAAATAAGAAAACGATGGCACTTATCTCCCACAAGACATATATACACCCAGAAATAAACATTCTATGAAGACAGTGATTTTTGTCTATTTTGGTGACTGCTAGAAACAGGCCTGGCATTATTGAGTAGACAAACATTCAATTTGTTGACTGCATGCTTTCTTCATCTTAGCACTTATATATATTCTATTTCTTATGATTTATATAAAAGCTATGTCATCCCTCAACTTTCAGCCCTTGAAGATAGCGACCTGTCTCTCTCAGTCACTACTATATCATTCCATCACTAATACAGCACCTTGTCCCTGATAAGATCCCCACAAGCACATGCGGAACAATTGTGTCAACACCGGCATATTCTTCCTACACATCTGAGCCCCAGAGTTGTCAGAATTCCAACCCGTCAAGAGCCCTCACATTTTATTTGATTGCAAATATGTTTAATTCCTGGTTCACTGAAGCAGTAAGAAGAAAAAAAAAGGCACTTGAGTTTGTAATTTACAAAGCAAATCTGCCCAGCAGAAATATTCATCTTCAGAAGACAGTGGGATCCAATCATTTTTTAAAAGAGAAGGCAACCCACCCTGTTCTTCATACTTTCTAGTTGTATTGTTGGCAAACCTTCTGCAAGCACTTTGAGGCCAAGACTAATCATTTTCCTTCAAGGGGCTCATTTCCTGGAGTTGGTGGTAATTTTGTCTCTGAGGAAGGAACACAGCAGGCAGGAAAACTGAGACCGTGTGACTGAAGTCCTTTTTGGGGAAAGGATGCATGAAAATCCAGCCCATTCCCCTTGGCTTGCTAATTAGAATTCCAGGAGGACAGGGCGGTGCAGCCCTTTGAAATCCTTAAAACAATCAGATAAACAGGGATAGCCCCAAGAAGGAGTGGGCAAGGACATGTTTGAATTATATTATATTCACTTTAAATAACCACAAAGAAATAATTTATGTGAGTTAGGGACAATCCATATGTATTAGTTGTCTTCACTTTTTTATTCCCTCTGTCATAGATCTATCTCATCCTGCCACATTGGAAAAGATGCTTGCTTTTTGATTTCCAGACCCATATGTGGGCCCCTAAGGAGCAGGGATTTCCCTAATAGCTCAGTTAGTAAAGACTCCACCTGCAATGCAGGAGACCCCGGTTTGATTCCTGGGTCAGGAAGATTCCCTGGAGAAAGGATAGGCTACCCACTCCAGTGTTCTTGGACTTGCCTTATGGCTTAGCTGGTAAAGAATCCGCCCACAATCCGGGAAACCTGGGTTCGATCCCTGGGTTGGGAAGATCCCCTGGAGAAGGGAAAGGCTACCCACTCCAGTATTCTGTTCTGGAGAATTCCATTGACTGTCTAGTCCATGGGGTCACAAAGAGTTGGACACAACTGAGTGACTTTCACTTAACTTCAAAGAGTAAGGACCATGTATCATTTTTCTTTGCATTCCTGGAGCCATTATAGTGCCTGACACATTCCAGTCATTGTATTAAGTGTTTTAATAGGTGAGCCTATTGAACCAGGAATAAGTACTCCCATATCAAATGCCTGTGTCTCCACTGGACTGATACTCATCCAGGGCACTGGTTCAAACTATAGTGTCTCAGGCCCCTTCCCTAGAGAATTGAGTTCTGTCTATCTCATAGCTCTGATCATCAGGCAAGCTTAGGAAACACGTTTATGTCCAACTGTTTAACACATCCTTACCTTAAGTGTCCATGTATTATATTTCCCATCACAGGCCAGTCTTCAGCAGGTGGAGTTTCTCACATTCTAAAATAGGAAGCAGAGCCTTTCCACTTCCAGCCACCATGTATTCCCTGCCTATTGATATTCAACCCTCCAAATGCAGCCTTATATAGTTGACCCTGAGTTTCTGTAGGTTCCACATCCGAGGATTCAACCAACCACAGATCAAATTTATTTTTAATTCTAGAAAGTACAAAAAAGCACACTGGAATTTGCCACACACCAGTAACTATTCATATAGCATTGACATCGTATTAAGTATTATAAGTGAGTAGTCTAGAGATGATTCAAGTAATCTAGAGGTGACTTAAAGGATACACGAAGGTGTGCATAGGTTATATGCAAACTCAATACGAAGGACTTGAGTGTCCTGGAACTGATCCCCATCCCACCCCTTACCCCACCCCCAGCAGATACCAAGGGATGACTCTCTGTTCTCACTCTCATTACCAGAGCCTTCAAAGGTTTCTTCTACCATAAGACAAGACAGTAGAGCCCAAGGTCTGTATTCTGTCTGACGGTGCCAGACTTGACTGCCTGGAAGTCTTCTCATCTGAAAGCAGGCGCTCCTGGCTCTTGGACTCCCTGACACAATATCCTTCCTGCCTGTTCAGCAGATGTGCTGGCTGGTGCTTATTTTATCTCATTATCTGTGTCTCTCTTGAGGAACAAGGCCTAGGCAGTGGCTTTAGACCCATCCTTGGGAGCACTTTGGGCTTCCCAGGTGGCCCTAGTGATAAAGAACCCGCCTGCCAATGCAGGAGACGTAAGAGATGCAGGTTCGATCCCTGGGTCAGGAAGATCCCCTGGAGGAGATCCCCCACTCCAGTATGCATGCCTGGAGAATCCCAGGGAGAAAGAATCCTGGTGGGCTACAGTTCATGGGGTTGCAAAGAGTCAGACATGACTGAAGTGACTTAGCATGCACACACACTGGGAGACTTTAGACACCAAGTAAGCCCCAGCACTCCATCTTCTTCCATTAGGACAGCGTCTTATTTTCCTGGTTTCCATAGTGGAACTTCTCCTGCAAAATTTAATTCAAAAAAAGGGTTCCATGGATCAAAAAGGTTTAAAAACCACTAATGTATAGCACCATTTTTGAGCTGTACCATAACATCATAACACTGACCTTCATAACATGACCTTCATAACATAACATCATTATTTTGACCTTTATCTCTTGAGGTCCCATTAGAACAAAAAGGAACTGCTCTTTAGGATGTTGGGAAGCCAGACCCACAGACTGTAGCTCTCATTTATACTCCGTTGGCTGAGCAAACTGCCTGACCCTTATGCCTGGACATCAACTATTATCAATTCTTGGAAGTACAAGAAATCTCAGGACTAATTAATACTTTCTGTATTAGTCAGTGATCTACTGCTGCATAAGAAATTACCCCAACACTTAGTGCCTCGAATGACAACATTTATCAGCTCACAGTTTCTGTGAGCAAGGAATCCAGGCACCACTTAGCTGGGCAAGTTTAGTCTGACAAGACTGCTGTCAAGATACCAGCCAGGACTGCAGTCGTCTCAGGCCTGACTGGAGAAGGCTCCGCTCCCTAGGCCACCCAAATGGTTGTTTGTAAGATTCAGTTTCTCAGGAGTACTAGACTAAGGGCCTCAGTTCCTCTCTAGCTGTGGGCTGAAACTATTGCCAAGGGGCTTCTCCATCCTTCAACTGACAGTTCACAATGTAGCAACTGGCTTGCATCAGAGTCAGCCAGTGAGGGAGAGATGCAACCTGGATGGAAGCAACCTAACCTTTCAGTTACCTAATCTTAGAAGTGCCATCCCATCCCTTCTGCTGTGTTCTATTCATCAGAAGCCAGGCCCTAGGACGAGCCCACACTCAAGCAGTGAACATCATACAAGAATACGAATACCAGGAGATGGGGACCACTGGGAGCCATTGTAGAAGCTGCCCACCATTCCTTCTAAAGAACGTGTGTGTGCATGGTAAGTCACTTCAGTCATGTCCGACTCTGCCACCTTATGGACTGTAGCCCGCCAGGCTCCTTTTGAGTGGGTTGTCATGCCCTCCAACAGGGAGTCTTCCCCATCCAGGGATCAAACCCATGTCTCTTAGATCTCCTGCATTGGCAGGCGGGTTCTTTACCACTAGTGCCACCTGGGAAGCCCTTCTAAAGGATACCTAACAGGTAATCTAGTTAGAAGCAATGGGATAAGATATGGTCAGACAGACCTAGGTTCAAATCTTGGATCTGCCTCTTACTATTTTTAACTTTTTATTTTTTATTGGAGTATAGCCAATTAACAATGTTGTGATAGTTTCAGGTGAACAGCAAAGGGACTCAGCCATACATATACATGTATCCATTCTCCCCTAAACTCCCCTCCCATCCAAACTGCCACATAACATCAAGCAGAGTTCCATGTGCTATACAATAGGTCCTTGTTGGTTATCCATTTAAAATATAGCAATGTGTACAAACTCCCTAACTATCCCTTCCCCTAATCCTTCCCCCAATCCTTCCCTCCACCTTTCCCCTCTTCCCCACAACCATAAGTTCTTTCTCTAAGTCTGTGTGTCTATTTCTGTTTCTGTTTTGTAAGTTCATTTATATCATTTCTTTTCAGATTCCACATATAAGGAATGTCATATGATATTTCTTCTCTGACTTACATCACTAAGTATGGCAATACCTAGGTCTACCCATGTCACTGCAAACTGTATTATTTCATTCTTTTTAACCTGCCTCTTACTATTACAACTGCTCTTGATAATAATGACAATGATTGCTCCTGCTACTAATTATTAGGCACTTTGCAGATCTTCACAAGCACCAATCTTTTCTGATGGTCACAACATCCTTTTGAGAAGTCCTTTTGCTGCACCCATTGCACAGATGAGGAAACTGAGGCTTAGAGGAGTTAAGCCACTTGTCCAAGATCTCACAGCTAGTGAGCAGAAGCCAGATTCAATCACAGAGCTTCCTGTGCTTGTTGGGGCCCGGCCGGCTGATGCGATCAGCCAGTGCCATTACGGTCGGAACACTACAAGCCTGCTGCCATATAAGGCGCTGATTACGTGCCAGCTATACATTCGGCTGGCAAATCACCAAAAGGATCCGACAGGCCAATCACCCACAAGACACATATTCCTTACATGCCCCTCAGAGCTCCCCCCTTCCTTTTCCCCCTCCCTCCCTTCCTCCCCATATATAATCGCCTTGCGCTCAATAAAGTTTTGCAGCTTGATCAGAACCTTTGTCTTGCTGCCGTTCTTTGCACCTCTTGTCCCAACCCTTTCATCCGTTTTCAGGTGGGTTCGGAGCTCCCGTTGATTGCTCTGCGGGCCAGAGCGACTGCGCCCAGCTAGCGGCCGGAGCATGTGCTGAGAACCCAAGGTTATGATTGCTAGCTTATTTCCTATGACCTCTTCCGGGAAAAAGTGATACTAACACTCACCTTCAAGGTCTAGTTGAGAGGATTAAAGAAGCTAATGAAATAAAGGCACATATTCAGAGATCAATACAGGTAGGTATTTTGTTTAACAAACACTTGCAGAGCACTTTATCTCTGCCAGCACTGTGCTGGTTCAGGCTTTACTGCCCAGCCTTGTTCAGTGCTCATGCCAGCCCATGAGGTAGGGGTAGTAAGTGCTTACACTGGCTTATTATAGCTGGGCTCACTGAGCCTGTGAAATGACTCAAGGAGGTAGGTGCTTGGAACACTGCAGGGCATGTGAGCCCAACCCCCAGCCTCCAGCCTCTGCATTCTTTGCCAGGGTTCTTGGGCTGCTGAAGTCGGCTTCATCTTCCCATGTGCCATGCACAGCTGCCCCTGCCCTGGGAACATCCTTCAACAGCTAACTAATACCCAGCTCAATCCTCCCACCAGAAGGATAACTCTGAGCTGCATATTACGCAGTGTCCATCAGCGCCTCCCAGAGTGGCTTCCACTGTGTTGTCTCACTGGCAGTAGGCTGAATGATACCACCTTTAGGGCTGCATTCCCCTCCCTGCCTCACTTCTCCACTCACCTACCCATGTTTTCTGAACCTTCCAGATAAATTAGGGCTTCCCTGGTGGCTCAGATGGTAAAAAATCTGCCGGCAGTGCAGGAGACTCCGGTTCCATCCCTGAGTCTGGAAGATCCTTTGGAGAAGGGAACAGCTACCCACTCCAGTATTCTTGCCTGGAGAATTCCATGGGCAGAAGAGCCAGGTTGAACCTTCCAGATAAATTATTTGCACCCAACTCCTTGTCTCAGTGTCTGCCTCCAAGGAAGCTAAAACTGAGACAATACTACTATTATTGTTCTCCCATGTTTCAGATGAGAACTCTGAAGCACAGAGAGTAAATTTAACTTGTCTAATGTCAAACAGCTAGGAAGCAGTAGAGTTAGAATTCAAACCCAGGCAGTCTGGCTCTTAACATGATGCATGATTATATTTTTCTTTCTGGGTAAATAGAGTAAGATCCATTGCCTTATGGTGCCGAGCAAGGTATTTCCACACCAAAGCACAGTGTCACCAGCGGCTAGGTGTGCAAAGAGTTTCACGAACTACTGCAAAGACCAGCTCATTCTCTAATGAAAATGTCAGCTCCCCCGACACAGCTAGCTGTGATCCCCTGAAAGACATGATTATGGAATCCGTGCTAATGGTATTATCGTGCAGCAAGGATTTCTGGTGTGCTTGTAAAACTAAAGCTGTAATTGCCAAAGAGAACTCGTCGCCCACAAATCAAGGCCCTCTGTATTGACAATTACATCCAGTGTTGCATGGAATTTAATGCCTAAATAATGAAGTCAAAGAACAATGCTGGAGACGGAGCATTTGAATATACTTGATTGATTCATTTCTTGCTCCCATTTAATAACCCACTTAGTTGGTGACGGTTAAGTGCAGCAGACTTAGAAAGAACATAACACACTAGAGAGAAAACATTTCACAGATTAATAAATGGATGTGGGTACAAGCTGGCGCTCCCCTAATAGCAGCACAAAAATAGGTTATCGTCAAAAATCTGAATTTAATGTTCCAAAGTGAGGATTCATGCTTTTCTTTTACACAGTTCCATACTTATCACAACAGGCTAATGAAACATAAATCAGAAATTAGAAGCTAATAAATTCAATTCTGGGGGAGTATTTTTTTAATCTAATACTTTCCAAGATTGTGATCTTTGTTCAAGATCTATATGCTCAGATTACAATGTCTGAATAGTAAGCATATTCGATTATGATTGGACTCTCCAAAAGGCTAATTTATGAACCCTGCAGCCTAACATGTGTGCATCATTTAAAGGAGGGTTTGCTCACAGTTTGTTTATACCAATATCTCCAGTATAGAGATAAACGCTTTTCCGTTGCTTGTATGAATACAGTCATTCACATATGTATCTGGCTGGTTTGTTTGATTTGTACAGAAGGATGTACAATTAAATGATACTGACTCATTGTGTAAAGCAATTTGGGCAGGAATTTTGCTTTGGGGAACATTCCTGACTGTTCTGGTGAAGGAAGGAGGTGGTTAGTCTACCTCCTGAGAGTGCTCGCTCTCAGGTGAGACAGTGACAGGCTTCCTCTCCTGCCGTCATTCTTCCTGAAATAATTTCATGGTGTCTGTGGGAAAATATTTTCCCCCAACAAACTCAGGCTTAATGTGAGTTTATCAACATCCTCATCCCGATAATCTGCTGTGAGATTTACACTCTATGCCTTGTTTATCATAGAATGGCCACACCCTGGAGCAGAGTGAGAAGTGCTTTGCGACTTTGCTGTAGGGAACTAGCAGAAGAAGAGTGAAGGCATTTCCTCTGTTCTTGACCAGTCCTGTGCTGCAAAGAACCTGGTCCATTCATTCTGCAGGCTATTGACTTTTGCCATAGCAGCAGTTATTATTTTTTTAAATTATTGCCAAAGAGCATATAGGATACCAATTCAGTAAAACTGAATGGCACAGTTAGCGCTCAGATGTTAGGACAAAACTGGGTGAAATATCACGCAGAGGCTTTCAACTCTGCATATTTATGTCAACTGATTCTGAGACCCCTGGCAGTCGAGACACCAAGGGAACCTCATCCTTTACATGGCTCCATAGGAAGAACAGACATTTTCCTGGGCAAGCACCACCACTAACCTGTAAAGTGCTCCTCGGAGAGCTAGTAACATCCCCCCAACACCCTCTCCTCCACACACACACCTTCCATGGACAAGCTCCTCTTGTTGAGTACAGAATGCCTACATGCAATTTGAAAATAAAATTAGTGCCCCCTGTGTGGGAACAGAGAAGCTTCTTGAGCCTTAACGCAACGAAGAAGACATCTCTTCCTCCAGCAAGAGTCAAGGAAAACAGCGCAGCAAGCAGATACTGGCTTAATTTCAGCTTCCACGAACTCCTTAGGCAGGACTATACACAAGGACCTGAAATTGAGCCAGTATCTGCTTGCAGCCCAGGTTTGATGCTTGATACAGGGTGCTCAGGGCTGGTGCACCAGGATGACCAAGAGAGATGGAATCAGGAGGCAGGTGGACGTGGGGCTCTGGAAGGGGAACACATGTATACCCATGGCAGATTCATGTCAATGTATGGCAAAACCAACATGATAATGTAAAGAAAATAAATAAATAAGTAAAACTTTTTCATGCAGGGCTTCAGATGGGACCACAGAGAGGTAGGGTGGGCAAAACTCTCAACAATGGGAACACTATTGGGTTCCCCAAAGCAAGGGTGAGCCTCTGGTGAAAATCATCATGTGTCTAATGGAAATTCAAAGGAAAACAATTCTACAGGAGCCGAGATAAAGTAGTCCCTTCTCTCAACAAGCTCAGGTTATACCTTCAGAAAGAATGGAGAAATTGGTAAACCATTCAGCTAAGTAATGGTGCCATTAATAAGAGTAATGCACAACCCAGAGGGAGACCTGCCAGGACCTGTGAGGGTCTTCTGCCCTGGGGCAGGAATGGCAGAACAGAGGCAAGGCTGAGATACTGGTACAATTGCTACCTTCTCTCTTTTATTTCAATAAATAAGCCCCTTCTTTCCTTCTTTAAAGTCCCTCTCTTGAAGAGCTTGATTTAATGAGCCATTCAAGTGGGCTGGCAAGCATAGAAACGGGCTATAAATTAGGAAAATGGCCCAGAAATCATTTGGTTCCACAGACTAAAGAATAGCTGTGGGTGGTGGGAGCTTAAAGAGGAATGCCAGAGTTGAGTCTCATTGACACTGGAGAAGAAAGAGAAGGGAATGAGGGATGGAATGAAGCTCTGGGATTTGCTACTTTGAAGCAACCCTCTGGAATCCTCTAATATTGAAAAGCCAACCAAAGACATCAAGTTAGCGTGTCAGGCTACTATATTTTCCATAAGCATGATGCCACTCAGTGGAAGAACGCTATATGCCTATAAATAGTCCTCAAAAGAGACCCTCCCACTGGAAAAGCCACACTCGAATCATGAGGGGAGGAGCCTCTTAAAGATACAACTGGTACTGGCCAACCAGGGAGCACTATGCAAATTATGAGTCTTCTGATTGGACAGAGCCTGAGAGGATGCCAACCTATGCCTATGCAATGGGGTTTAACTCTTCTGTTCTTGTTTTCACTGTCAGTCCGGAACCAAGAATAGCTTCACCCTCAGACTCTCAACTCATTAAGCAGGCAGGAAAGGTTTGTGGGCTCCTGGTGCTTGAGCTACAGAAAGCTTGCTAGCACAGTGGACGACCAGGGAGATAGTCCTCCCCCTGTTCCAAGAGTTTTCTTCATGACCTATTGTATTATGGTCAACATCTGGAATGAACAACTAATAAATGCAAAAATGCCTTGAGGGACTTCACCTATTTACATATAAACAGTTCTGACCGGAGCTGCCCACCAGCAACGGTTAATTTAATTTACTATCCCTTGGCAAAAGAATAGTCATTGGTTTTCCAGCACTTTTAACCTTGGTAGACCCTTGGGAAATAAAAATTAGATTGAGAGAAAATTACCAGTGGTGGAGAACAGTATAAAAGTGACAGTAACATATATAAACCTCCGGCAGGAGTGGAATGAAGTGGCATATTATTGTTTGCTGGCTCCCAAAGTTCAATATTTCTTGTGTGATTTACACTTCACCATTGTCTCACCCTATTTCTGGCCACTCGGGGCAGTCTCTCCCAAGATACACATCCTTGTTACTGTCAGAGAAGGACTAGATTACCTGGCTAAATAAGGAGAGATATTTAGACAAAGAGCCATGAGAAAACAGAACTCAACAAATAAGAGTTTAAAGAGACACCTGGAATGAAGCAGAGGAGTGTCTGGGTGGCAGAGGCTGTCCTGCTTTCTCTGTAGAATTCTACGGTAATGCTCAGCTTCGATGCCAGGTTCTGGCTAATGCTGCCCCTTTCAGTCTCACTGCTCTCCACGGATGTTCCCATTCCATGAAACTTCCTGTGTTCACGCACGTACGCGCGCACACACACACACACACACACACACCCCTATGCCACAATGGTGTCTCTTCCCTGAACCTTTACTAACATGATATTCTCTGCCTGGACCACCCTTCATCCCCTTCCCTGTTTTGCCTGTCTAGCTCCTAACAGCCCTTCAAGCAGTCCAAGTTATCATCTCTTCTAGGAAGCATTCCCAGATCATCTCTAGGCTAGGTGAGCACCTGCTTTGTCTCAGCTCCAAGAACTTGCCTCTTATATTGTTCATAACCATCTGTCCATGTGTTTTCATCATCCCCACTCCAGAACACACAATGAGTCTGTTGTGATCACCTAAAGAATTGAAAATTTAAGTCCAAAGAGAAAGGTCAGGGTTCAAAACAAGCAATGGAGGCATGGAGACCAGGAAACTTCATGCCTGATCTCAGATATCTCCAGCTGGACAGGTTTCCTCACATAGGCTTTTTCCTTCCTGCATATACCACAATTGTGTCCTGATTGTATTTGTGTAATTATTTGATTAATGCACACACATGCATACATACACAAGACTATAAAGACCAATATTTCTAGTATTTAGTACAGTGCCTAGCACATATATACCCTATAAACATGTAGTAGTTAATTAATGGCTTAATTAATTAATGAGTACATATGAACAGATAAGAGAGATAAAAGCAGAAATAAGGTCATAGATGGGGCTAAATTCCAAAGTTCATTTGTATGTGTCTACCTGGCACAAAATAGACATGGACATTGTATGAAAATAATGGATACTGAGCTCTAATTCTAAAGAAATTACATCCAGGCCCGGGAGGCTGTGCATCTGAGACTTATGTTTAAACAAATATTGAAACCACCATGGTATTTCTCTTCCCCAATAGATCCCAAAACCTACAATTTATGGAGTATAAGCATATTTAAACAATGAAGCTGTGGGCATCTGACCAAACCCCTCATTTTACATGTAATGAGGTGGAGCAAGATTTTATTCACGTATCCAGTGGCATGATAATGTCTCTTAGAGAAAACACTGTATTTGTTTAGGAGACACTTTAATTAACAGTTTGAAGTAGTGAATGAGGCCAAAAGGTTATGTGCAAGTCACAGGAGAAGAACACCAAAGTGCCTTGGATAAACAGAGACCACAGTTAACCGTTGATTCTCTTATTTTATCAAACTCAGTTATGAGTGGAATTTGCAAGTTTGAGGCAGAGAAGAATTGCTGTGATAATAGGAGGGGATCCAGAGCACTAAACTGGGGGTCAAAGAAGGAAAACACAGACATAATATAATAGCAATACACTGGGGAAGTTTTCAATTTGCTTGTGATGTGGCAACTTATTGTGATAGCTCATTGCTATGTCTCCCCAACAACCTCTTCAGTAAATTGTGTTTGACTCTTGTGTGAGTGGATTCTCTGAGGGCATGGGGCTCAAAGAATATGATAAGTGAATAGCAGACATCTGGATGTTAAAGGAATAGGGAAAAATGAATCTTAGCCTAGCTAAACAACTTGCCAAAGGACCTTCTGCTAGCTACAGACTGAACCATTTCCGATCTATCAGCTTTATCTCTCCCTCTCTTACATATTAAGGATTTCAACCAGCCATTTAGCACACAATTCTGAAAGGAAGAACAGAAGGAAGGGGGAGTTCATTTTGATGAGTTAACGTCAACATTTACTGACATCTAATACATGTCAAACAATTTACATGGACTTATTTAAATTTCATAACTCTGAAACAGTTGGCATTATTTCTCTTTTATATATGAAGAAGAAAGGAATTCAGGACCATGGGAATAAATTATTCCAAGTCAGGTAGCCATTAGTGTTAGAACCTGGACTTGAATTCTCATCTGTCCTTCCACCATATATTACTGTAGTCACGTACGGGTGTGAGAGTTGGACCACAAAGAAGGCTGAGCACTGAAGAATTGATGCTTTCAAACTCTGGTGCTGGAGAAGACTCTTGAGAGTCCCTTGGACTACAAGGAGGTCAAACCAGTCAATCCTAAAGGAAATCAACCCTGAATACTTATTGGAAGGACTGATGCTGAAACTGAAACTCTAGTACTTTGGCCACCTGATGCGAAGGACTGATTCACTGGAAAATTCCCTGATGCTGGGAAAGATTGAAGGTAAAAGGAGAAGGGGGCAGCAAAGGATGAGGTGGTTAGATAGCATCACTGACTCAAACGACATGGATCTGTGCAAACTCCAGGAGATAGTGAAGGACAGAGGAGCTTGGCATGCTACAGTCCATGGGGTCGCAAAGAGTTGGATGCAACTTAGCGACTAAACACCACCACTACCACTAACCCTTAAAAGAGCTGGACAATGGCTAAGGAAGGAAAAGGGAGTTTGGGAAACGATGCCATGCATTCAGGTATGGTTTCCAAGGAGAACTGTTGCCACAGAGTGTTTTAATACTCTAGGGTGTCAAACAAGGTGTAAGATATACAACCATGAACTGGGAACCATAGCACTTATGTTTGGTTTAATCACCAAGGAAGTCACATAGCATGGTGTTTTGGAGTCTGGCAAATCCTGGCTTGAATCATGGTTCTGATTTATTATCTGAAACAGTTCAACTCTAAACATCCATTTAGAAATAATAATCATAAATATAAATTTAACAGCTAATCAAAAGAAGAACAGCTCTTCTGAATCAGGGAACAACTGTTACAAGAAAATATGAACTCTAAATCTCCTTCATGGGATTCATAGCAGCCTCAGTTAACAAAGAGTAAGAGTTCAACCTTGTAATTTCCTTAAGTCCTAAGAATAAACTGGAAAAACTGGTGTCTATAGAGTAGTCTTCAACTTTATAGAAGAAACAAGTTTGATAATGTGATCTTGGGAAGATTACTTCACCTCTTTGAGACTCAGGGTTGCCATCTGTAAAATGACGGTAGTCAAGCACAAAAGTTACTTTTGTAAATGATCTGAGAAACTGTGTACAAAGTGCTGAGCACAGTGTCTGGCACATTAAAGGGAGTGATGATGGTGGCAATGATAATGATTATTACAAACATGACAATGACAAAAACAATGATGTAAAGACAAGACCATGATGAGAGAATGATGTTTTAAGGATGATGTGGTGAAGGAATTGCTCCTGGGGGCTGATGTTGATGATGTTAATGAAGACGGACTGGTAGAAGATGATAATGATGATGATGACAATGACACCAAAGGCTACACGATTCAGCAGTAAGACCATGATGAACAGTGTTTGTGATGCTGCTGTGTTTGTTTAGGTGAAGGAGATGAAGAAAGAAGAAACAAAGTAGAAAGAGGAAGGAAACAGAAAAAGGAAGAAGGAACTAAAAGAAGAAAGAGAAGAATTTCCCTAAAGCAGCAACTACAACTCAGAGATGACTAGGTCTCACAAACCCAAACCTAAGGTACTCTGTTCCTCCAACTAGAACAGATGCCCTCTTCCTGACTGGAGGAACATCAGGTACACCAGTGGAGATGGGATCTCCCTTCCACCTCATCATCCAGCATGCTCCTCATCCAAGAATGAGAAAAAAACCTGATTCTTTCAATCCTGTGTGTAGAGTCATGTAGACATGGGCTCACCATAACCTTTACAGACAGATACTTTCTGTGCACTGGAGCCCAAACCATGAAGACTAACGAAATATAGGGTCAGTCCTCAAGAGCTGAGTGTCCAAGTAGACTGAGACCTCACCTGGGAATACCTGGCCAAATCACTTCCTCGATGTTATCATTCATGAAATGGAAACTACATCTTTTCAAGAGTTCTAAGAGTATCAAGTGTATGAATAAGATAACACAAGTAAATATGCTCTGAGTTCTCTCAAGTAGCTACTATGAATATCTCAATTTTAGATAATTAAGAAGTGCTGAATTATTCCAATGGTTAGAAGCATTTAACAAGTTAATTAATCTCTCTGAATCTCTTTTTGATGAAATAATCTTATACAACAGTACCTATCTTATAGTGACAAGCTTTGTTGTTGTTGTTGAGTCACTAAGTCATGTCCAACTCTTTGCCACCCCATGGACTGCAGCACACCAGGCTTCCTGTCCTTCAGTATCTCTAGGAGTTTGCTTAAACTCATGTTCATTGAGTTGGTGATGTCCTCCAACCACCTCATCCTCTGCCACCCTCTTCTCCTTTTGCCTTCAATCTTTCCCAGCATCACGGTCTTTTCCAATGAGTCAGTTCTTTGCATCACATGGCCAAAGTATTGGAGCTTCAGCTTCAGCATCAGTCCTTCCAATGAGTATTCATGGTTGATTTCCTTTAGGATTGACTGGTTTGATTTCCTTGCAGTCGAAGGCACTCTCAAGAGTCTTCTCCAGCACCACAATTTGAAGGCATCAATTCTTGTCACTCAGCCTTCTTTATGGTCCAACTCTTCCATCTATACATGACTACTGGAAAAACCATAGCTTTGCCTATACTGACCTTTGTCAGCAAAGTGATGTCTTCACTTTTTAATATGCTGTCTAGGTTTGTTATACCTTTCCTTTCAAGGAGCAAGCATCTTTTAATTCAAGACTATAGTCACTGTCTGCAGTGATTTTTGGAGAAATCTGCAGTGATTCTGGACAAGAACTGAAATAATCTGTGTGAAGAGTTCAACATAATATCTTTTTTATGGCATCCTCCAGTAACATTAGCTGAGAGTGTTATTAGTGTAGGAGACAACAAGAAAATAAAACAAACATAGCCAAAGTACATTATTATTGTATGAATCTTCTGCTTGAAATTTTCAGTGGTTTTCTTGCAATTCTAAGGATAGAATCCAAATATTTAATACAGCTGGCAAAGCCCTTTATGACCTGGCTCCTGCCTAACTCTCCCCACAGACTAAATCTTCCTAAACTGCTTTCACACCTTCCAGGTTTCAAGATCTTTCTCTCTTCACACTCCTTCATCATACTGCTCACCCTCCTGGAACACTCAGCCCCAGGCTTGAAGGAGCTGCCTTCCTCCAGGAGCCTAACACCCTTGAATATCCCATATCGCAGTGTGGTTGGGTAACTTCCTGGTGACTTATCTGTTTCCAGAACTACTTGGGATTGAGATGGTATATGCTCAGTCGCTCAGTTGTATCTGACTCCTTGAGACTCTGACTCCATGGATTATAGCCTGCCAGGCTCCTCTGTCCATGGGAGTTCCCAGACAAGAACACTGGAGTGGGTTGCCATTTCCTCCTCCTGAGATACTGTTAATGTTCACCATCTAACACAGCACCTGGCACAGAGTAGAGCTTGCTAAATGAAGGAAGGAGCGCTATGACTGACGTGAGCCTGGGGCACAGCGAACGAGCATGGAGGGGGGTCAGAAGGAGCCAAATGGCAAATCTATCCAGACAGATGAAAAGAGTTTTCTCATTCCAGAAAAGAGAACAGCATGGACAAACAGAAGTATGACAGCATGCTACGTTGGAGAAACTTCATATAAATGGGTAGCACTGAAATACAGGATTCCAGAGTAGGGTGATACAAGATGATGTTCATTGTGTGTGCTGGCAAGCAACCTGGCCTTTATCCTGTAGACACTGCACAACTATTGAAGAACTGAAAGCAGAAGACTCATCTGACCAGACTGTAGCATGAGATTAGTGACTGGGACTTAGGATCTCTCTTTCATTATTTCCCATCTTTTCTTCTCACCCATCCCATCCTTTTTCTCTCCTTTCTTCTACCTTCTCAAATATATTCTTTATTTTCCTATAGTTTCCGTTTACATGGATTTTGTTGACCCTGGATGTTAGAGAACCATGAATTATGGGAGGTAGTCCTACTAGCATCAATTGAGATCTGGGGAAATAACCTTTCATTTCAACACGACCCAAAACACAAACAGATACTTCTCCCCAACATGAGGACTCTACACATGACTTGAAAGTGAGGCAGAAGTGATATCTTCACCTTGATATAAAGGAAACATGCTTGTTGCCTGCTTAAAATAATTATTTACCTGAGAGTGTCTGTGGAAACACTAAGTTTTTCCAGCGATCAATGCACTTACTTTTTAATTGTAAATATGATGCTTCTCACCCCTCCTTTTTTATGTAACTTCTGACTAACTAACCTCTTTCAGTGCAAAATTACCAGGAAGTTCCACTGAATACCATGGCTAATGAAATTATTCTAAGATAATCACTATCAAACTCAAAGTCCTAGACTTAAATTTGAGGATGAAGGTTAGGGTTAAGATTTCATCGCAACACTGTTTACAATAGCCAGGACAGGGAAGCAACCTAGATGTTCATCAGCAGACAAATGGATAAGGAATCTGTGGTACATATACACAATGGATTATTACTCAGCCATTAAAAAGAATACATTTAAATCAGTTCTAATGAAGTGGATGAAACTGGAGCCTATTATACAGAGTGAAGCAAGCCAGAAAGAAAAACAACAATACAGTATACTAATGCATATATATGGAATTTAGAAAGATGGTAACAATAACCCTGTATGCAAGACAGCAAAAGAGACACAGATGTGTAGAACAGTCTTTTGGACTCTATGGGAGAGGGCAAGGGTGGGATGATATGGGAGAATGGCATTGAAGCAGGTAAATTATCATATGTGAAATGAATCACCAGCCCAGGTTCGATGCATGATACAGGGTGTTCCAGGCTAGTGCACCAGGATGACCCAGAGGGATGGGATGGGGAGGGAGGTGGGAGGGGGGTTCTAGAAGAGGAACACAGGTACACCCGTGGCAGATTCATGTCAATATATGGGAAAACCAACACAATATTGTAAAGTAAAAAAATAATAATAAATTAATTTATAATCTAAAAAAGAAGAAAAAGGAATAAATGAGAAGAATGGGGGAGATGGGGAAGGGGTGAGAACAAGATTTCTGTGCTTCTATCTTTTTACATGGTTTGATTTTGAAACATTTGAATATATATCTATTAAAAATATGATAAAAATTTAAAAAATAAATAAAAACAAAATTTCTATATTCACAAAAAAAGAGATTTAGGTTTAGTTCTATAAAGCAATTAGCCATCAATTAAAAATAAATAATTATTTTAAAAAGATTTAGGTTTAGGATCAAGGTTAATGTTAAGGGTAGGTTAGATTTGGGTAATGTTTGAGTAGATAAATAGGTAATGCTAGAGTAGGTAAGAGTAGGGTTAGGTTAGGGTTAAGGCTGGTGTCTGGTTTAACACTAGAGTTATAGTTAAGGGACTTCTGGAGGGGAAAAAAAAGGGACTTCTGGGGAAAAGGAAATGAAATTGAGATTGAAGGGCAGTTAAGATTCTAACAACTTTAACACACACACACATCAAACACTTATTTTACCTTTTTTTTTCTGTTGAACTTCGCTCAAAATAGTAATAATAAAAAAGGAATCTACTTTTGTCTGATTTATGAATGGGGTTTGAAAAATCACTGAGCTAAGAAACCTCCAAAGCCATGTATCAGATTCAAAGACAGACACTATGGGCCATTTTTCAGGAACTCAACATCCTCATGAATAAGAAGCGTTTAGACTTCTGCAGGCATGGTACCTTCATAACTGAAGCTGCCCCATAACAGGAAAGGACAACTGGAATCTCCTGGGGTGAGGGAACAGTCTAGATGCCCTTTCCTCCTGACTGGCAGGAGCTAGGAAGTATGATCAGGAGTAGGAACAAGACCACACATGCCCTCTCTTGTGGTAGGTGGAACTAAGCGAAATAGTATAGAATGATTATTGCCTGAGCCAGTTAGAAGAGCCAGTTAGAAGTTCCAAAGAACAGGCCCCTGGATTCAAGAGGTTAGGAAAAATCTATGGTATGAAACCAAGGATGGCTGGGGAGCTAATAATTGATCAAGTATGGAGAAATTTTTGAGACTAAGGATTAGTATCCTTTTATTATAGTAGGCAACAGCAAAAATTTTCTGTAATGGGCCAGATAGTAAATATTTTAGGCTCTGAAGCCAAAAATAGTCTCTGTCATAGTTACTGAACTCTCTGCTGCTCTAAAACAGAAGTACCCACAGACCATATATATACAAATAAGCATGCTCTGTTCCAGTATTTAGTTTAATAAATTAGGCTTCAGACCATATTTGACCCTGGGTCACGATTTGTTGACCCTTGTACTAGGGTATTTGAGAACAACTTTTGTGATCCTCTATAAGAAGAGTGTTCTGAAAATTGAACCAATATAGAGATATACAGAATGAAGATATTGGAGAGCTAAATCAAGGCTGTAGCATTAGTAGAAACCCTGGATCCAGCCATACCTGAAACTAACATCCCTGATCTCTTCATTTACATGCAACAATGAATTATTCTTTTTAAGTAGCATGAGTGAAGTCTCTGTCCACTAAAACCAGAAAATCCCCAATTGGTAGCCACAGCACACAAGATGTCACCAAAAAATGTCCAGTCTCATCCCAAATCTTCTGACTCCCATTCCAGTTCTCATCCATTTCAACCAGCATCAGGCAGAATGAATGCCCTAGCTGAGATATCTTTTATCCTAGCCAAAGACCCACGTTGCCAACGTGGGTTGGATTCTGCTCCAAGAAACCCCCATCTTTTGGAATATCATTAAAGGAAAGTATGTGCTTAAGAAATGCTACCCATGGATGCGGAAAGTTGACAGAACAGCCCTGGAGGGCCAGATGGATTCCAAACAGCTGTGACTTGATGGAGGCACTCCATTTGGCAGGACCAGAAAGAGCCCAGCAGGAACAGCATCAATTAGCAACATCTTCTTAGAGAGGATGATTGCAGCTCATCACTGCAGTCAAGCTTCATGCAGCCACTACAAATGATGGTTATAAAGCCTCTGTAGCAACATGTAGGCATGTTTGAGATGATTTTACAAGAGAACCTCAGAATACACTGGAATTCTCTTTCATTGATGAAGGGATGATTAATTGATACAAACTCTCTAGAAAGCAATTTTGCAATATGGTTTGAAAACCCTTAAAATCAAAACCCTCATAACTTTCAATTCAGCAATCCTCCTCTCCTATAAGAAACTATCATAAGCAAATCATCAGAAACGTAAACACATACTTCTGCCCAAGAATGTTCATCACAGCATTATTTATAGTAGCAATAAAAGAAAATAGTACCCAAATGCTGAGGGTAGGAAGTTGATGAAATATATTATGGTATATAGCCACAGGATGGAAAGTTCTGATAGCCAGCAAAAAATACAATTAGGAAGAATTTTTCATAACATGAGAATATATTCACACTATGGTAGGTTAAAAAACAGAACACCAATTGGATGTATCCTGTAATAACCTCTAAATAATACATGGTGAAGTCTTTTTACTTACCTGAATATGGTGATGAAATGTTTGTGTTTGTGGGCTCAGGGCTCCTCTTATGGGGTTATTTGTATGGGGATGTTTTTCCAGGGGCAAACGAGCTAATGAGGAGGTGGTAGGAGTTGTCCTAGAAAGAGAAGAAAGAAAGGACAATTAAAGGTATGTACAACAAAGCAGCATCTGACCCCTCACACTGATATATTGGAGGCCTCCATTGAGGAGAAGTTGAGGAAAGTCTCAAGATCTCAAACACCTCTTCTCCAGGAAAGCCTTCCTCCCCTAGATGAGGTCCTATGCCTCTGATATAAGCTCTCAAAGCACTTTTTTTGTTTCTATTTTAATAGACATATAATAAACGTTGTCATCATATATTTAGATGATACGCCATTCTCACGCACAAGTTCTGTCTTGTTGAATATGGTAGTCACTTTTTTAAAAATTTTTATTAGCATACAGTTGATTTATAACGTTGTGTTGGTTTCAGATGTACAGTAAGTGAATCAGTTATACATATATCCACTCTTTTTACCCATATAGGTCATTACAGAGTACTGAGTAGAGTTCTCTAACCTATACAGTAGGTCCTTACTAGTTATCAGTCATTTTAAATAGCAAATTCCACGGACAAAGGAACCCGACAGGCTATAGTCCATGGGTTTGCAAAGAGTTGGACATGACTGAGCAACTGAGCATACACACATACCTTGAAATTTAAGTATAAATTAATTCAGAGACCTTTCTGGTGGTCCAGTGACTAGGACCTCACCTCCAGTGCAGAGAGTACAGGTTTAACCCCTGGAAATAGGATCCCACATGACTCAGGGCCAAAAAAAAAAAAAAAACAGAATATAAATAACAGAAACAATATTGTAAGAAATTCAATATAGACTTTAAAAATGGTTCACACCAGCATAAACCAACACAATACTGTAAAGTGACTGTCTTCCAATTAAGAATAATTTTTTTTAAAATAGGCAATCAACAAGGACCTACTATATAGCACAGAGAACTCTACTCAGTACTCTGTAATGACCTATATAGGAAAAGAATCTTAAAAAGAATGGATATATGTGTATGCATAACTGAACCATTTTGCTGTACACCTGAAACTAACACAGCATTATAAATCAACTATACCTCAATATAAAATAAAAATTAAATAAATTTTAAAAGATCTGAGAATAATAAATAATAAAAATGGTCTACATCAAAATAAAAAAAATTTTTTAAATAATTAATTAGTTCAGATAAGACAAATACTGGAGTGGATAGCCATTTCCTTCTCCACAGGATCTTCCCAATCCAAGGATCAAGCCCTTGTCTCCTGCTTTCTAGGAAGATTCCTTACCACTTGAGCCATCAGGGAAGCCAGATAAGACCAAACAAAAGTCTATTTCTTGGACAAACAAACCACATTTCAAGTGCCAAAGAGCTGCATGTGACTAGTGGCCATCACCAGGGACAGTGGACAGCATAGATATAAAACACCTCCATCATCACAATCTTCCAGAATGTGCTGCCCTGCTTACTCTCCCTGCTTCTTAGAGTCTGGCCCATTACAAGCACTCAATAATATTCGCTGAATGAATACACAGCAAGGGAACATTCTCATTAAAAAAGAGGGTCCCAGTATAGCACCTCCTTCTTAGATTTGTCCCTTTTTCTAACATCCAGCACTATCAAGATCTAGTTATGAATACATGAGGTAAGGAATAAACAGAATAAATGATGATAAAAGAGCTCTGAGCTCTAACTAGGAATCCAAATGTGCAGCATCAGCCCTGAGAGCAAGGGTGTCACGATGACATGTGTCTTATCCCACTTCTCAGAAGGAATTCTGAACTGGAAGTAGCTTAACCCTGTCACTGGGACCAGTGTGCTTGGGATGACAGAGCTGAGTTGCTGATGGTGGCCAGCCCATTCTCTCCTCATCATTGTTTTTCTTTTTGTTTTTTAGCTATCCTTGATAGCTAAAGGATTAAGCTTAAAATTTTGGTCTTGGTCATGAACATTCTGAACTCTGGAGCTTTAGAAGACCCAGGCTATTCAACCTTTGTATGCCCTTCACAAAAGAGGCCAGCAAGTCATGAACCTCAGTATGGAGCAGGAAGAAATTGTACTCTAACACTTCCTTACCTACAGGAGGTACTCAGATCAATGTTGAATTAACAGATAACTCTTAGTCTCGGAGAGAAGGTACCTGGTGAGTAACATCATTCATTCAGCAAATGTTTATTGGGCATCTGCTGGGAGACAGGCAATGCTTAGACACCTGGAGACATACCAGTGAACAAAACAGAAATAGAAACATATACTTTCATGAAACTTACGTGCCAGGATTTTCAGCCCTGGCCAAACATTAGAATCAGCTGGGGACTTTTGAAACTTCCCATTACTTGGGACACACACACACACACACACACACACACAGGCACACAGATTCTTATTAAAACAGTCCATAATAAGGACTGGAAAAAGGATTTTTCTTAAACTTCACAGCTGGGTCCAATGAACAGTCCACCTGGAGAAATGTCAGAACCAGTGGTTCTGAAAGTGGTGATCCCCAGATCAGCAGCATCTGGGAATGTGTAGAAATGCAAGTTCGGGACTTCCCTGGTGGTCCAGTGGTTAAGAATCCACCCTGCAGTGCAGGGAAGGTAGGTGTGACCCCTGGTTAGGGAACTAAGATTCCCACGTGCTACAGAGCAACTAGGCCTGCACACTGCAGTACTGAGCCCGAATGCCACAACTAGACAGTCTGTGCGCCACAGCAAAGGTCCCTCACGACAGCGAAGATCCTGCATACTGCACTAAGACCCAAAGCAGCCAGGTAAATACATACGTATGTGTGCCCAGTTGCTCAGTCATGTCTGACTCTCTACAGCCCCGTGGACTGTAGCCTACTAGGCTCCTCTGTCCATGGTTTTCCCAGACAAGAATACTGGAGTGAGGTTGTCATTTCCTACTCCAGAGGATCTTTCCAACACACGGATCGAATGTGTGTCCACATCCAAGTGTGTCTCCCGCTTGGCAGGCAGATTCTTTACCATAGCATCACTGGGAAGCCCCAAGCAAACAAACAAATATTTTCAAAAAGATAAAAGAAATGCAAGCTCTCAGCCCTCTCCCTAGGTAGAGAAACAGAAAGTCTGGGATGGGGACCCAGCAAGCTGTGTTTTAACATGCTTTTCAGCCAACTCGGATGCATTCAAAAGTTTGAGAACCGCTAGTCAAAGCAAAATTACCTAGAGAAATGAGTTTTTAAAGAAAAAAGAACCCTGCTGTCCATCTTTTCCCGATGCCTTCCTGCCAAGTCATTAAACCTGGACAGGAATCGTAAGAACAGCTTCCCCACATGGGTACCAGACAGCCACACTGCTGGGTTTCAGAGGCTCTCACCAGCTGCTCAAGGCACTGCCTCACTAGCTGCCTCCTGCCCCCACCCAGGTCCCCAATTAGCAAGGCCTCCCCACTGCCTGACATAGACCCCCTCCACTGACTTCCCCATAATCACCTGCAGGTGCAGTGGGCCCCTACAGTCGTATGATGTTCCGGTCTCCAGAGAGCTGCACAGACAGGGTACAGGCTCATACAGAGACGCACGGCCCACCGTGGCACACACACATACAGCCTCATGTTACACAATACGCAGAAGCACTTTCCTACTCTGCCACATACGATGTCACAAACACACGCATAGCACTCATCATCAACCATACACTCACATCTTCTTACTCTGTTCTAGACACACACACACACACATCACACTCTACCAGCAACTCTCAAATTTGTCTGCATATCAGCCTCCCCTGTGAAAGTGTGAAAGTGTCAGTTGCTCAGTTCAACTCTTTGCAACTCCATAGACCAGAGATTGAACCTACGTCTCCTGCTTTGCAAGCAGATTCTTTACCATCTGATCTACCAGGGAAGCCCACCTAGGAGTTTAAATTCTGATGCCCAGGCCATACCCTGCCTAAATTAAACAAGGATCTCTGGAGTTGGGAAGCAGGTATCCGTGTTTTCAAAAGCTACCCAAGTGGTTCCAATGTGTGGCCAAGATTGAGAATTACTGCTCTCCACTCCGGTCCTTTGACTAACAGGAAGAAGAAGAAGGAGAGGGTCTCAGCTTCTTTCAGAAAGGAAGAGACAAGATCAATGGGGGAAACTGGAATTCAAAGATTTCCCAAAGTCTTCTGTAGCATCCTTGAATTCACAAGTATCTGGATCACTCATTTGGTGTTTCTTGAGCATGTCTTACCAAGTCTCATTCCATCTGTTGAGGCCCACACATGGAGGACTATCAGGAACACACCCTCATCAGACAAAATTGTGTTTACTGACCCACTGCACTGGGGGGTGGGGTACACCAGGGAAAACATGGGGCATCTCAGCAAGAGACTATTAGCAAGAACTCACTGTGGGATTGGGGCTGGGGAGGTGGGATTTGTGGGAAGTTTCAAAGGAGCAGGGCTTTGCTCTGGATTGGATGTGTTGGGAACTTGGCATGAGATAATTCCATGACTGGGTGTCTTAATAAATCTTATCTAGAAATTCAGAGGAACAAAGTAGGACTAAAGCTCTAACTGATAAAGAAGCAGAAGGCATGCTCATAAGGCTGGAAATAAAGATGCCTAGCCATCTGTATGGCTTTGACAGGGGTCTTGCTTTGTGCTCGGACTCAATTATGGAATGGGCTCATGTTTATCTTGCTCCATTTCAGCCACAGAGTGGCCTTGTCCAATGTCATTCTTTTGTGAAATTGTTCCAAAGGAGAGCACCAAGGACTGGCAGTGGCTGCCAGGCCAGTCCCTGACCATCAGGAACTGTACTTCTTCCTCTCTGTCTCCTCTATACTCCAAGTTGACTCTATACTGTCTCTTTGCATTTTTACAAATGTGCACATTTGTTCCTCTAGGAAATGAATTTCATCCTCTTAATCTCCTCTATAACACATAGCACAGTGCTGGGCACATAGACAAGGGAGCCCCCACATTCTGAAAAGTATGTTAGGTTTAGATTTGGAATCAGAAAACCCAACTTTGAGTTCCTACTTTCCACGTGCTAAATAGATAACTTGGGCAAATGACTCAATCTCTCTGAGCTCAGATAGGGATGACAGGCCTTGTCTACACCACTGGGATTCTGGTGGGAATAAAAGGAGACAACTCTCCAGCCACAAGGAGTGGGCAAAGCAGCAGATTCTCAAGGAATGCACATTGGGGAAGGCAAGTGGAGTGGAGAGAGATTGATCTGACCAGCACCTTGGTTGGGAGTGGGATTGTTGTTGTTCGTTGTTTAGTCACTTTGTTGTTTAGTCGTTTGTTGTTTGTTGTTTAGCCGCATCCAACTCTTTTGCGACCCCATGGACTGTAGCCCACCAGGCTCCTCTGTCTGTGGGATTTCCCAGGCAAGCATACTGGAGTAGGTTGCCCTTTCCTCTTTCAGGGGATCTTCCTGACCCAGGGATCAAATCCACATCTCCTGCATTGGCAAATGGATTCTTTACCACTGAGCCACGAGGGAACCTCCTTGCTTGGAGTAGCAAAGGACAACTGGCTTAGGGGACCTCTGAAAACTCAGTGTGGGTGTGAGAAGTGGAATCAACAGGTGGCATTCCAGTCACCTAGGTGACCCTTAGTTCCTAGAAACAAGTTTCAAGCATAAGGGATTACAGGTTAAATTTGCTTACAGTGCCACTGGGCAACATTTTCTGAGTGCTGACTATGTGCCAGGCATTGTGATACAGAAATGGAAAAAACACACAGTTTCTTCCCAGAGATGCTCTTAGTCTAGTGGAAGAGAGACACATATAAAATCACTGCAATTCAGCATGGAAAATGGAGCACTTAAGAGGTAAAGCATAGCTTCGAGCAGGGAGGGGTTAATTCCCTATCAGGGACTGGGGAAGAGTGGTGAAGAGATATTAGGGAAAACTGCACAAAAATGAGCAGTGTTTCAACTAGGTTTTCAAAGGATGAGCAGGAGTTTGCCAGGCAGATGGAGGAGGAAGTGTCAGATCTAGAAACCCATTCATGATTAAGTCATTTCAAGGGGGTCCAAGACTGCTATGTCAACAATTTAAAACCCATTCATAAGTAAAAGTCATTTCAAGGGGATACAAGATGCTATGTCAACTATTTTATCCCCAGGTCATAACAAATTGTCCAAGACACAGTGTTTACTTAAAAGGGGAGGGAGCAATTAATGAACACAATAGCTATTGTTATTGGAGGTTTTAGTCCTCTGGTAGAATTCCAACCATTATAAAAGTATGTATCTATCTAGTGTAGCTTTCATTACAGTCACAGTTACATTATGCTTAAGTCTTCTGGCCCCATATTTACAACTCTTTGAAATTCCCTACATGGTTAACTGATTTCAATATCCAAAACCAGATTTTTTAAACAAAGATTATACAAATATTGAGCGGCTTTTTTTTAATACAATTTTTAGTTAGTGTTGTCTGTCTTGAAATAACTAATTCAGAAAGGGTATGACCGCAAAGCACAAGACTCCATCTACAGGCTCTTCTGAGTCTGGCTTCCAGAAAATCAAGTTCAGTTAGTTAGCTGTAAGTTAACAGCCCACAGGGGAGCCCTGGGCTCTTCCCATGGCCCTGGCTTTTTTAGAGGAGACTCAGAAACTAGTTCTAGAAGTAACCATCAAGAGAGCTTCAGGCTTCACAAACCATGTATACAAACTTCCCCTGGGTGGCCAAAACTGAAAGTGATCTATCTGGCCAATTTTCTTGAGTTAGAATTAACATACCACATTATATTAGCTTCAGATACACAACATAGCTATTCACTATTTCTGTACATTATGAAATGACCACCGCAATAAATCCAGGGGCCAGCTGTCACCATACCAAGTTGTCACAATATTATTGACTATATCCCTTATGTGTCTATTACACCCCACATGACTGACTGAGTTTATAGCTGGATGTTTCTACCTCCAAATCCCCTTGGCCCATTTTATCCATCCTCACACCTTCCTCCCCTCTGGCGACCACCAGTTGGGCCACACTTACTGGCCAGAGAGGCCTTTCTTGTAGGATGCTTTAGGATATGTTACATACAGTTCAGGGGGCGGGGGTGGCTCGACTCTCCAGCCCCGCTGTGCTCAATCTGCCACCAGCCAATGGCGAGCTAGCCCTTCCCACTGCCCCCACCTGCCAGTCACTCCCAGGGTCAGCCAGTCTAGAGACAAATGGGCCCCCACTAGGGTGAGCATAAGGCGGTGCTCACTAACAGGATAACTGATCTGGGCAACTCAGGAAAAGATGGAGACACAGACCCACACACAGACCTAGGGTCCAAATGAAACTGTTTCCTGAAATGGGCATGTGAGAAAAAAAAGCCACGTTCTAAAATAACCTATTCTTTTACATACACATTGAAATTGCCATCTAAACTAAATGAATTAAAGGTAAATAGCCATTTGTCTCTATCTGTACTTCTAGTTTGTATTTTTAAGTTGACCAAAACAAAAGTATAGTAAACTCAGGGATACAGACTAGTTGAATACCAAGAGTTGTGAGAGAGGACCCTGGGGAGACCTGGCTAGGATTAGGGAGCAGAATTAGGGAGGCCAGGTCTGTAAGTTACTGCCCCTGTCCCCAGACACCATCTGCAATGGGGCCTCAGCACCCTTGGAGGGGTTCACATTGCTGGTCTGAACTTCTCCCGAGGACCCCTCCTTACCTCTTTTCATCTTGCCTTTGACCTTCCTAGGTACTGACTTCCACTCCTGTTGTCATCCGCTCTCTTCTCTCTAAAACTTGGGTTTAAAATTACGCTCCTGACTCTATCCTTATTTACTTTCTTCTTACATCAGCATCGTGAAGGTATAATTTATGTACAATACATTGTATTCATGCTGAGCATTGACAAATGTACAGATGCATATAACCACCATCCCATCAAATATGAAAGAGTGTTCTCGTGCCCTTTTGTGGTCAGTCCTGTCACTACTGACTTGTCTTCCTGCTCTGGGATTTACCGTGAATGGAACCACACAGTACGTGTTCCATGTGCCTGGCTTCTCTCATACAGAGTGATGCTGAGAGCCACCATGTTGCGTTTCTGTGGCTGAGGAGTATTCCATTGTGTGAACCCACCACTACTCATGTATCCATTCACTTGAAGAAGGCACCGAGTTTTCCCAGTGTTTGAGTATTACACAATAAGTGTCAATGAACATTCAGGGTCCAATGACAGAACACAATTACTTCATGTATCTTGTCCTGTTGTCTAACTGCTTCCAGTGCTCCATGATGGCCAGGAGGGGAATGGGATCCTCTTAGCTCTCATCAGATTTGCCTCCTTGCCCCAGGTCTGATGTCCCTCTCCTTTTTGAGAATGTGCTGCTTGACTCAACCTCAGACAGCTTCCCCACCTGCCATGTCCCTGGCCTGAAAATGGAAAACAGATACTTAAAAACCCAACTCTGGTACCAGGTTAACTTCACCAGTGACAAGTCCCGTTGATGGCGTGACCACCTGATATGACAGAACGAGAAGGACATTCCAGTCTGCTATGTCCTTCTCCAAATCCTCCACATCAGTCTAACCCAGAGAAGCTCTAATCAAGGGCAGACCAGTAATTTTCAAAATACTCAAGGTCATGATACTTTGGCCACCTGAGGCAAAGAACCAACTCATTGGAAAAGATCCTCACTTTTTAGGAAAAGACTGAAGTTGAGAAGAAGGGGATGACAGAGGATGAGATGGTTGGATGGCATCACTGAAGAGGGAATACATAGGGCCTGGACTCCATCTTAGGCCTGTTCATGCTGATCATGCTCAGCCACCTCTCCAGGGGACTCTGAACTCTGTGCTTAGTGCCTATGGAAACGGCAACAGAAGAATAAGACCCCCTCCGGACAGGGGAACCTTGAAGATCGTATCCAGGTTACTCATTGCCTAAGAGAAAACATACACTAATCACCCCTGTCTCTGGACAGGCCATAAATTTTTCTGTATCTATCGGAGGGTAACCTCAGGCTTATTGATTATTGGCCAATTGTTTAACTGTTTGAGCACATAACACATGAATGATGGGGTTATTGTTATTGTATTTACCCTTCCTTTGTTTATGTAAGTCTCAAGGAATTTGGGGTGGTGGGTTCGGACACATACACATGGGGTATAAAAGATTTTCACAAATGCTGGTCGGAGTCCTTGGCTAAGAAGAGACTCTGCCTTGGGCCCGCCGGTGTAATAAACTGCACTCCACTATCGGCATCGTCCTTCTGAGTGAGTTTGTTTCCCAGAATGCATGGCTACAACATCACCAACTCGATGGACATGAGTCTAAATAAGCTCCAGGAGTTGGTGATGGACAGGTAAGCCTGGTGTGCTGCAGTCCCCAGGGTCACAAAGAGTCGGACACGACTGAGAGACTGAACAACAACATGAAAAACACAATGACTACTGGGCAAACTGGAGATACCTGAAGAAAGTCTGTGGTTTTGGCTAATAGTAATGCACTCACGTTGGTTTCTTGGATTTGACAAAGGTACCAGATGACGTCAGCTATCAACAATAGAGGGGCCTGGAGAAGGGGTATCTAGGAATGATCTGTGCCATCTTTGCAAATCTCCAGAGAATATAAAATTCTTCCAAAAGTTGCAAAAACACACTTTTAAAATATCAGGCTTTAACATTCTGAGCACACGACCTAATAAAGCAATAAACCTCTGTGTGTGTGTGTGTGTGTGTGTGTGTGTGTGTGTTTAGCCCTGCCTAGACAGTGACCCCATGGACCGTAGCCCACCAGGCTCCTCTGACCATGGGATTTTCCAGGCAAGAATAGTAAAGTGGGTTGCCATTTCCTTCTCTAGGGTATCTTCCTGACCCAGCAATCAGACCCTCATCTCCTACATTGGCAGGCAGTTTCTTTCAGTTGAGCCCATAAACCATCCCATATAAAGGAGAGAGTGGTACATCTGAGCACAGAAGGGATGTGTCCTAACGCACAGCAAACCCCAACCAGCTCCACCAAGGTGATGCTGGAGGGGGACACATACCACCCAGAGGGCAGCGAGACACTGTCGGATGTCCTGCCTTTTCCACCACCTTACCTTTTCTGCTGGGAAGCAAAGCATCCCAGAGGGGACGAGGCAGCCTTTTACAAATGCTGCACTGGGCTCTAGTTTTATTTCCCAAGGTTAACGATCTAAATAAATTGCCCAGCCTTCCCCCCTTCTAAGCTGCTGAGAAATGATGCTTTCTGGTCAATGCATATCAGATTGGTACTTTCTCCCTTTGAAACTTTCCATTGGCACAAATTCTCATTCTACCTAATGAACCAATATTAGTTTAACTACATGTTGTTAATTAAAAGCAAGGTCTAATGCAAGCTTTCTTTTTCCTACAAGGAATAAAAAGGAATATTTTACTTGAAAAGTTCCCCAAATAGAATAATAGTCCTAGAATTTATAAGTCTTTCTTAATGGATATGTTGAAATATCTTTTAAGGGTGTCCTACCCTTAGGGATCTCATTCTCCTTTCAAGAGAGATCTGACCACAGATAACTCTCTACAGCCCCAGCCATTCAGCTTTCACGCATGGGAGGAAACCTCTCCTCCTGGGTTCTCAATCTTTCTTTCACTCCAAACCATTTAGCTGGTGAGTCAACATGAATTGTGTGTCCAAGAAAACAAAAGCCACATCTCCTGGTGGATTGAGCTAAAGATTTAGGGGAGCATCTTCACTTGGGTTCCTCTGGAAGGAAGGATTCGAGTGAAAATGATTTATTAGGAGGTGATCAAAGGGCACATGAGTCAGGGAAAGGAGAAGTGAGACAGAGACAGGAAGGAAACCAATACAAAGGATGTGTTAGGAGATGAGTTACCACCGTGGGCAACTGCCTGGGACAAGGGCAGAAAATGCACTTCAGAGTCACCCCACAGAGACACCAAGACGTGTGTATTGTTCCCCAACTTTCAGTCATCATTGATTTGTGCTTCTCTGAGGTATTAATCTCCGAGTCCTTCCAGCCTCCCAATAGCAGAGGAAATGTGGGATCTGCTGACCACAGAGAGCCTTCAGGCAGAGACATGGGTGGCAGTAGTTCAAAGTGAAGCCAATTTCCATGGAAATGATGAGAGCCAGAGGGATGTGGGCAGAGGACCAGCAGCTCCTGTGGATACAGTGGGTCAGAGCAGAGGCGGGGACAGAGCCCCACCCTCCAGTCCTCTAGTTGTGTTGAGTAAGTAATATTAATGCCTTTGGCAACAAGAGAAGAAAGACCGGAGGTGAGTGGGAAGGAGGCACAAGGAGAGGATATATATATATAGTTGTTATGCATATATATATATATAATGATTTGCATTATTATGCAGCAGAAACCAACAAAAATTGCTTATCCTCCAATTAAAAAATTTATAAAAACTATATATATATAGTTGCTATGACTGATTTGCATTGTTGTACAGCAAAAACCAACATAACATTGCTTATTCTCCAATTAAAAAATAAAAATAACAAACATCTAAACAAAATAGGCCTCGGCCCCTGACCGCATGGCTGCACGGGTGCAAGAGGGCCGAGAGGAGCTACTCCACGATCAAGGTCAGGAGGGATGGCTGTAAAGAGATACCTGTCATCCAAGGTAAGGAGCAGCGGCTGCACTTTGCTGGAGCAACCCTGAAGAGGTATCCCACGTCAGAGGTAGGAGAAACCCAAGCAAGAGGGTAAGTGTTGCAAAAGGGCATGGGAGGGCAGACATACTAGAACCATAATCACAGAAAACTAGTCAATCTGATCACACAGACCACAGCCTTGTCTAACTCAATGAAACTAAGCCATGCCATGTGGGGCCACCCAAGACGGAAGGGTCATGGTGGAGAGGTCTGACAGATTGTGGTCCACTGGAGAAGGGAATGGCAAACCACTTCAGTATTCTTGCCTTGAGAACCCCATGAACAGTATGAAAAGGCAAAAAGATAGGAAACTAAAAGTTGAACTTCCCAGGTCAGTAGGTGCCCAATATGCTACTGGAGATCAGTGGAGAAATAACTCCAGAATGAATGAAGGGATGGAGCCAAAGCAAAATCGATGCCCAGTTGTGGATGTGATTGGTGATAGAACCAAGGTCCGATGTTGTAAAGAGTAACATTGCATAGGAACCTGGAATGTCAGGTCCATGAATCAAGGCAAATTGGAAGTGGTCAAACAGGAGATGGCAAGAGTGAACGTCGACATTCTAGGTATCAGTGAACTAAGATGGACTGGAATGGATGAATTTAATTCAGATGACCATTATATCTACTACTGTGGGCAGGAATCCCTTATAAGAAATGGAGTAGCCATCATGGTCAACAAAAGAGTCCAAAATGCAGTACTTGGATGCAATCTCAAAAATGACAGAATGATCTGTGTTCATTTCCAAGGCAAACCATTCAATATCATGGTAATCCAAGCCTATGACCCAACCAGTAATGCTGAAGAAGCTGAAGTTGAACGGTTCTATGAAGATCTACAAGATCTTTTTTTTTATTGTATAGATTTTATTAAAAAATTAATTTGTGACAGATATTGTACAAATATGAAAGAGATATTGCCTAATATACACAGTGTATAGAACTATATTGCTCATTTGTAAAGATCCTCTCTTATGAAATGTCTCTGAATTAAAAAAAAAAACAAAGAAAGATGTTTTCTTATATTAACTATTTTCTGGCTGTCTATTATGGAGCTCAGTTGGAAACCTACAAGATCTTTTAGAACTAACACTCAAAAAAGATGTCCTTTTCATTATAGGGGACTGGAAAGCAAAAGTAGGAAGTCAGGAAACACCTGGAGTAACAGGCAAATTTGGCCTTGGAGTATAGAATGAAGCAGAGCAAAGGCTAATAGAGTTCTACCAAGAGGACGCACTGGTCATAGCAAACACCGTCTTCCAAAAACACAAGAGAAGACTCTACACATGGACATCACCAGATGGTCAACACTGAAATCAGACTGATTATATTCTTTGCAGCCAAAGATGGAGAAGCTCCATACAGTTAGTAAAAACAAGACCAGGAGCTGACTGTGGCTCAGATCATGAACTCCTTATTGCCAAATTCAGACTTAAATTGAAGAAAGTAGGGAAAACTACTAGACCATTCAGGTATGACCTAAATCAAATCCCTTATAATTATACAGTGGAAGTGAGAAATAGATTTAAGGGACTAGATCTGAAAGACAGAGTGCCTGATGAACTATGGACAGAAGTTCGTGACATTGTACAGGAGACAGGGATTAAGACCATCCCCAAGAAAAAGAAATGCAAAAAAGCAAAATGGCTGTCTGAGGAGGCCTTACAAATAGCTGTGAAAAGAAGAGAAATGAAAAGCAAAAGAGAAAAGGAAAGATATTCCCATTTGAATGCAGAGTTCCAAAGAACATCAAGGAGAGATAAGAAGGCCTTCCTCAGAGATCAGTGCAAAGAAATGGAGGAGAACAATAGAATGGGAAAGATTAGAGATCTCTTCAAGAAAATTAGAGATACCAAGGGAACATAAGGACAGAAATGGTAGGGACCTAACAGAAGCAGATGATATTAAGCAGAGGTGGCAAGAATACACAGAAGAACTATACAAAAAAGATCTTCACGACTCAGATAATCACAACGGTGTGATCACTCACACTCAGCTAGAGCCAGACATCCTGGAAGGTGAAGTCAAGTGGGCCTTAGAAAGCATCACTGGAAACAAAGCTAGTGGAGGTGGTGGAATTCCAGTTGAGCTATTTCAAATCCTAAAAGATGATGCTGTGAAAGTGCTGCACTCAATATGCCAGCAAATTTGGAAAACTCAGCAATGGCCACAAGACTGGAAAAGGTCAGTTTTCATTTCTATCCCAAAGAAAGGCAATGCTAAAGAATGCTCAAACTACCGTACAATTGCACTCATCTCACATGCTAGTAAAGTAATGCTCAAAATTCTCCAAGCCAGGCTTCAGCAATATATGAACCATGAACTTCCAGATGTTCAAGCTGGTTTCAGAAAAGACCGAGGAACCAGAGATCAAATCACCAACATCCGCTGGATTATTGAAAAAGCAAGAGAGTTCCAGAAAAACATCTACTTCTGCTTTATTGACTCCGCCAAAGCCTTTGACTGTGTGGATCACAATAAACTGTGGAAAATTCTTAAAGAGATGGGACTACCAGACCATCTGACCTGTCTCTTGAGAAACCTGTATGCAGATCAGGAAGCAACAGTTAGAACTGGACATAGAACAACAGATTGGTTCCAAATAGGAAAAGGAGTACATCAAGGCTGTATATTGTCACCCTGCTTATTTAACTTTTATACAGAGTACATCATGAGAAACACTGGGCTGGAAGAAGTACAAGCTGGAATTAACATTGCCGGGAGAAATATCAATAACCTCAGATATGCAGATGTCACCACCTTTATGGCAGAAGATGAAGAGGAACTAAAAACCTCTTGCTGAAAGTAAAAGAGAGTGAAAAAATTGGTTTAAGGCTCAACATTAATAAAACTAAATTCATGGCATCTGGTCCCATCACTTCATGGGAAATAGATGGGTAAACAGTGGAAACAGTATCAGACTTTATTTTGGGGGGCTCCAAAATCACTGTAGATGGTGATTGCAGCCATGAAATCAAAAGATGCTTACTCCTTGGAAGGAAAGTTATGGCCAACCTGGATAGCATACTGAAAAGCAGAGACATGACTTTGCCAACAAAGGTCCATCTAGTCAAGGCTATGGTTTTTCCAGTGGTCATGTATGGATGTGAGAGTTGGACAGTGAAAAAGGCTGAGTGCCAAAGAATTGATACTTTTGAACTGTGGCATTGGAGAAGACTTGTGAGAGTCCCTTGGACTGCAAGAGGATCCAACAAGTCTATCCTAAAGGAGATCAGTCCTGAGTGTTCATTGGAAGGACTGATGTTGAAGCTGAAACTCCAATACTTTGGCTACCTGGTTGACTCATTGGAAAAGACCCTGATGCTGGGAAGGATTGGAGGCAGGAGGAATAGGGGACAACAGAGGATGAGATGGCTGGATGGCATCACTGACTCGATGGACATGGGTTTGGGTGGACTCCAGGAGTTGGTGATGGACAGGGAGGCCTGGCGTGCTATAGTTCATGGGGTCGCAAAGAGTCAGACATGGCTGAGTGACTGAACTGAACTGAAACAAAACAGATGTTTTGTTTAGAAACAAAACAATAGAATAATCATTTTATTATTATAAAATATAATATTATTTTATAACAAAATAAGAAACACTAAAAAAGAGAGAGAGAGAGAAAAGCCTGCTACACTTACAAATACATGGTGGTTAGTGGGGTTCCCAGAGCCTGCCGAGTGGTGTGGGGTGTCATGGCTTCCTTTTCTCCTCTTGTGTGGTCCTTGACACAGTAGGAAGATGACTGAACCAGTACATCTGGCTCTGTCACTAATGGTGACTTTGGGAAAGTCACCATCTTTCTAAAATTCAATTTCCTCCATTTGTATATAGGGGATAATAAGCAGCATCTCATGAATTCCTTATTTTGATTGAAAGTTCATATTATCTCAAGTGAGAATTGAGAAAATTGGGGCATTCAGTGTTGCTAACAGAATCAATGAGATAATAAACACATAGGGTAAGTAGCACCCTACAAAGATAAGTAGTCAATAAGACAGTCTTATGGAGCACCATTGCCAAAAAATACAGCCATCCCAAGGCAGTCCTTGGGTTATTAGGGATATTGTAATCAATGTATGAACATGGACACTAGCTCTTAAAGGGTTGTAAGAAACACAGGAACCATATGTAATCCATTATTCCTATTTAGATCCTGAGTCTCTCACATCACAGGTGGATTCATTACCAGCTGAGCCACAAGGGAAGCCCAAGAATACTGGAGTGGGTAGCCTAGGGGATCTTCCCAACCCAGGAATCGAACCGGGATCTCCTGCATTGCAGGCGGATTCTTTACCAACTGAGCTATGAGGGAAGCCCTTTAAATAATCATAATTATAAAATACAGTTTGAGAAAATTAGAGCAGTTTGAATATGGGCCAATATTAAATTAATATGGGAATTAATTAATTATTATTATTATTTATTAATTAATATTAAGGAATTACTTTTGTTAGGTGTGATAATGGCATCACAGTTACCACAGGAAAATGATCTTTATTTTGGAGATCCAGATTCGCATACTAGGGGAGAAGCATTTATATATTTGTATTTACTTTAAAATAATCTAGAATAATATGACAAAATGCTGACAGATGCTAGGTGATAGCTAAATGGGTGTTCATTTTACTGTCTTTTCTACTTTTCTATGTGTTTGAAAAGTTCCATAACAAAAACATCACAGTGTTTTTAAAGAATTTTTAAATAAATATTTCAAACATGAAAAACATTAACATCGCTGAGACCAACGCTAAGTGAAATTTAGTTCAATTACCTTTTAATTGAAATTTTTACTGAGATACTTGTAGCTGTGCAGTTGCAAGTAGTAATACAGTGAGTGCACTTTGCATGGTTTTCCCCAATAGCAACATTTTACAAAACTATAGTATAATATCATAACCAGGATATTGACAGTAATAAAATCTACTGGTCTTATTCAGATTTTCATATTGTTATCTATATCCATTTGTCTGTGGGAGGATATGGATGTGTGTATAAATTTTATATGTAGGTATATGTAGTCACCATCACATCAAGATACAGAATATTTTCATGACTTCAAGGATCCTTCAGACTGACCTTTTAAAATTACATCCACCTCACTCCCTACCCACACCCCTTTTCATCTCTAAACTTTGTCTCCCTTCCCAAAATTATACCACTTCAAAAATGTTATATAAATGGAATTATATAGGATGTAACCTAAAAAGTCTGCATGCAATGAGAGTTAAGACTGGATAGGAACCAGAAGACCTGGGTTTGAGCCCAAGTTCTACCACTAGAGCCATCTGTTTCTTCAGTATATTGTCAATTTGTCTTGGCCTTTGTTTCCCCCTCTGTAAAACCAAGTGGCCACTTGCTTTCTAGGGAACAAGTCTTTTCCAGGAGATAAAACCATGCCCTTGGCAAGAATCCCAGTATGACTGGTACCCTCTGGAGTTATGCAGGGCACTTTCGGTACAACTCAATGCAGAGACCCTATCTCCAGGCTGGCATATTTTTCCTCCTTTCAAATGAATATGTTGGCAAGTGGGTGTTTTTCTCCATGTCTGCAAGCTTGATTGAATCAATCTCCCTGAGAGAGAATATTCTGCTCCCCTGTGCTGGTACAGAAAGTTTCCGATGGGGGGAGGGAGGAGGGAGGGGGGTTCTGGAGGGGGAGCATATGTAAACCCATGGCGATATCATGTCATTGTATGGCAAAACTAATAATAAAAAAAAATAAAAAAGAAAAAAGAAAGTTTCCGAGCCTAGGAGGTCCTGGACTGTGATAAATTCTCCCCAAAATAAAGGCCACCTTGTGAAATCCCTTATCGGACAGTTAAAACTCTCCTAGTGACGTCCTGATGTTGCTGCCAACTTCTTTAACATCTCAGCAGATGATCTGACCTTTTCGGGGTCTGTGTTTCATCTATAAAAAGAGGATGTGCAACAATGATGCAACAGTGAGGACCAACCCCCGCCATGCCTCCGGAAGAGGGCGAACAGCTGCCAGTAGAGAATGCTTTGCACTCTCAAGACTCGAAACATGTGACACGTGCACCTCTCTTCAGCCCAAGAGTGACTCCAACGCTGCTTAATTTATGTTCAATTATTTATTCTGCTGTAATGCCTTCTCCAATTACTAATAGATAATTGCATAAGAGGAAATGAAACCCAACATGCCAGACTAATGTGAGATCATTTTATGAGCAAATTTCTGGCTGGGAAACACTGGCTGAAATGGGGCACAGGTGATTAAGTACAATGAAAGCAGGGAGACAGGGCCCCCCTTTAATTAGCTCCTTAACTTATTTAATGATGCATTGTGGGTCCTGAAAGATGCTATTGTTTGAGTTTAATGTGCCATACCATACAGGAAAAGGAGCCTGTGAAGGAAAAAGCCAAATGCTGACTTGCGAACATGTCTTTGGTGTGGTCTGCTCAACACCACGAGCAAGCCTGGAGGTGGTTATTCCACTTTCTTTCTCCCTTCTCTGAACATCGGGTACGCGTGGGAAGACCCTTGTAGTAACTTCATCTAGCCCTCAGCCTCAAAACTTTACTTGGCAACCTGGCAACTGCGCGTATTTCTACTTCCTGCCTCAGCACATTCGTGATCAATGATAAGAAACCAAATTTTCCCTCTAAGCTATACTTCATCTTGGGTAAAAAGCAGAGTCCGGAGAGGAGGGGAGTAAGAAATGTCATAATTTTTTTTAAACTGAACTGTAATTTTAGAGCCCATTTCACAGGGAATGTAGAAACTTTGTCTCAGTAACTTTGGGGTCGCCTCCTTCTGGAGTTACCTGGGTATCTTCAAGCATGTCTAACCTCACCTCTCCATGCATGCCCACCTGTTTCTAGTCCCTGCTTCCTGGACAAGAGAAATGGGATAAACGCATCCCTTTCACCAGAACAAGCATATATTCTAGGTGAGCAGCACCTAGATTCAATCACCTTTTTTCCGCTCTTCTCTCTTAGGCCATCTCCACTCTTGTTCAATATATTCTCATGTCTAAGTTCAGATTCTCCTTCTTCCACTGATGGCCCTTTTGTGGCCTTTTCCACATGAACGAAACACCAGCTCTCATAGCTCTGAGAGTCTGAAATGTGAGTGAGACTCAGAAATAACCCAACTCCCTCCCTGTTACACCGAGGTGACTCAGGAGTTGGGGAGGGTGTGATTCTACAAGGAATTTTCTGGGATGGAAACTGCCCTGCATCCTGTTTGAGGTGGTGGTTGGGTGAATACACACTTATATTAAGAGTTCATAGAACGAAATACCAAAAAATCACTTTTCCGGTATGATAACATAAAAAATACAGACGTAGCAAGCTTGAGAGTTGGACTCAAAATCTTGGTCTCCTGAACCTTATAAAAGTACTCCCTAAAACAAAAAACTGCTTCCCTAAGACGACAATTTAGTTGACAAAATAGGTCAAAATGGCTTTTGTGCCTGTGTGCTAAGTTGCTCAGTTGTGTCTGACCCTTTCTGAGTCTTTGCGACCCCACGGACTGTAGCCCTCCAGGCTCCTCTGTCCATGGAAATCTCCAGGCAAGAATACTGGAGTGGGTTGCCATGCCCTCCTCCAGGGGATCTTCCCCACCCAGGGATCAAACCTGCATCTCTTGCATTATTCTTTTACCACTCACACAAGATGGCACTACACGTATATAAATATGTGGGTCATCTTGACATGCTTTATGTGTATGCTGTATATTATATACTATATCATATATATTATTATTTCATATATTCTTATATATTCTCATATTGATGCATTAGTTATATTAGTATACATATATATTCTTATTTATATTCCTTTCCCAAGAGCTAAGCACAGTGTCTGGTCAAGAAATACTTACTGAATGACAAAATTAGTAGTTTGCATAAAGCAAGCACCATGAAAGAATCTAAGTGAGATCCTAGATACACAAGTGGGGGTCGCTTGAATTTAGGCTTTCAACAATCTGTTTTCTCACTTGCTCAATACGCTTGCCAGCTGTGGGCTCAGCTAATCACCTGTAATAATAAAGCCGGTGTTAACGGAAGCTGTCAGTTTCCTGTCCTTTAGCTGCAAGCCTTTCAAATCACCCATAATGGTTTTCACTCTGTCCCTTTACTTGTCCCCTGGGCTCCAGACTCATTTATGACCTGCAGCCTCAGCAGTCCGATTTCCGTGTCTTCTAGTCACCTCAAATTTAACAAGGCCAGAACTGAACTGCTGAGTTCCTGTTCCCTAGATAAAACCCCAAGCAAAAACAAATTGTCTCATGCCCACTTCAGTAAGAGGCACCACCAGGCAGTCGGCTGCACCAGCCAAAAACTAAAATGTCACTCTTGATGTCTTCCATTCCCTCAAATCCATCATCCTCTCTCTCCTCATTCCATCTGTCTCATCCTGGTTGTCATCTCTCACCTAAGAAACTGCTAGAATCTTCTCATTGGCCTCCCAGCTTCGACAGTTTCCCTGCTACAGGTCATTCTCTGCACAGTGAACTGGACCTAAAAATTAAAATTTCATCGTGTCATTAAAACCTGCAGGGCTCCCTTCCATGTTCAGGATCCAGTCCATAGCCAACCCTCTAGGATTTGACCCCTGCCCTCCTCCTCAACCTCTTCTCTTTGCACTGTCCCTCCTACTGATACTTCAGCCATTTTTGCCTTTTTCACTGTGTATCAAATATGCCAAGTTCTTTCTTTAGGACCTCTTATTTTAACTTGGCCTCTATCTCTCTTCCCCTGGATTATATCTGGCTGCTTCTTTTCCTGCAGGTCTCAGATGTGAACTGTTCAGATAAGACTTCTTTAACTGCCCAACCCAAAAGAGCCTAATATTTTTATTCATAAAAATAAGTTGTCTGAAGATTTCCCTGGTGGTCCAGTGGTTAAGAACCTGCCTGCAAATTCAGGGGACAACAGTTCAATCCCTAGTCCATTAAGATCCCACGTGCCATGGAGCAACTAAGCTCGTGGTGGTGGTGGTGGTGGTTTAGTTGCTAAATCGTGTCCGACTCTTGCGACCCCATGGACTGTAGCCTGCCAGGCTCCTCTATCCATGGGATTCTCCAGGCAAGAATCAAGAATACTGGAGTGGGTTGCCATTTCCTTCTCCAGGGGATCTTCCCAACCCAGGAATTGAACCCAGATCTCCTGCACAGCAGGCAGATTCTTTAATAACTGAGCTATGAGGGAAGCCCTAACTAAGCTCATGGGCCACAACTACCACACCCGAATACCACAACTACTGAAGCGCACACGCTCTAGAAAACACAACAAGGGAAGCTACCATAAGGAGAAGCCTTCACACGGCAACAAAGACTAGCCCCCACTCACCACAACTAGAGAAAGCCCACATGCAGCAAAGAAAACTCAGGGCAGCCAAAAATAAATTAAAAGTTTTTTAAAAAAGGTTGTTTGTTGTCCTCCTCTGGAATATAAAGCTCCCTAGGTGTAGGGTTCTTTTCTATTTTGGGTTCTTTTCTATTTTACTCTCTGCTATAGCTGCACGCCAAGAACAGCGTGTACAGTAGGTACACAGCAAATGTTTGATGGATAAATTAACTGGAAAGGAAATGCACACAAAGAAAAAAAATAATTGGGATTTCCTTGGAGAAACCCTCAAAGACCTCATAAGCTGGCTGACACATTCCAGTTCAGTTCAGTTCAGTTGCTCATCCATGTCCGTTTCTTAGTGACCCCCTGGACTGCAGTATATCAGGCCTCCCTGTTCACCACGAACTCCTGGAGCTTACTCAAACTCATGTCCTTTGAGTCGGTGATGCCATCCAACCATCTCATCCTCTGTCGTCCCCTTCTCCTCCTGCCTTCAATCTTTCCCAGCATCAGGGTCTTTTCAAGTGAGTCAGTTATTTGCATCAGGTGGCCAAAGTATCAGCATTTCAGCTTCAGCATCAGTCCTTCCAATGAATATTCAGGACTGGTTTTCTTTAGGATGGACTGGTTGGATCTCCTTGCCATTGGATCTCCTTGCTGACATATTCCAGAAGACACCTTCAAAGGAACAATCCCTAAGGTACAGAAGATTTCCGTGAAACACTATAGCCCAGTGGCAAGAATGCCCTTCTGTGTGTGTGTGTGTGTGTGTTGAAACTTCAACACTCAACACTTCGTCCCTCAGCCAGGGGTACTTTATCAGAGGGTAAAGAGCATGGCAGGAAGGTAGGTATTTAGGGAGTGAATTAGTATGTTTATTGGGCCACATCCTCAGAGGCAGGCCACTTGTCTCATCAAAGTTACAGCTGTCTCCTAAGCATTTTCCTCTCCAATCAGCAATTTGCATGGGCAAACTTAACATATTGTACGATGTTGATTTATGGTGACAATTAAGAACGTATTACCAAAGTCTATTTCACCATTAACATCCCTGGGGACAGGATAAGTTTTAAATCTTCTGGATGCTTCCTCCCTAAAGGCTTGGATCTTGGCTAAGGATTTAGAGATTATAAATTTAACAAAGGATGAAAACTGCAAGACCAGAGTCTTGAACAGCAAATAATGAGTTTAACCAGCATTTCAAGTTCTCAGCAAGATTTATAATGCCTCCCTGCCTGAGGCCAAGGAATCTTTTATTTTGAAGTTTATTGCCTCTGTGGTTGACTGTTTTAGCTCCAGATGTGAGATTTTGGTCCTTGAGTGGGATTCTTTATGGAAGCCAGTGGTCATTGCTTCAGTGAAATTTTCCTTCTGTGGACCTTTCTGAAGAAGAGTATAATGACCAGGAGGCATTAACTATCATTTCCAAAGACCAAAAGAGGCCTTGTGCTATGCCCTGAACAAGTTGCCTGATGAACAGACCATTGACTGCATGCTTTTCCAACCATCTAGTCTAATGGCCAGACTTCCAACACTCTGACGTGGAAGAACCTTGGGGCTAATTAGTTCTACAAATACAGACATCTGGTTCTCTGGTGGGGCTACATTACCTCTGGTTTCACCAATCACAGGAATGAAACACTAGCAAAACCAATCACTGTCTACTGTGAGTTCAAACTCACAGAGTTTGAAAGTCAACTACACTTAGGTTAAACTTTCTCAAAGAACAGTCCATAGATGACTTCCATTGGTTTCTTTCCTCCATATGTCTCCAAGGGCCTCATGGGGAGAAAAGGAGGTGAGATTCCAACTCTTCTGAGACATTTACCCTTCACTGGACCACCCTCTAGCATGACAATAGTCTTATACATCATGCTCAGTTTCATGCATCTACAATATCCTGGGCAGTCTACTAGGTACCCGAATACTTCTAATCTAAAATGAGCAATGAATATTCAATAGGAGAATTTCAGGTATCAGAAGGCTGATAGAAAATACTTTAACTCTGACTGTTCATAGGTAATACTACCTTATCCTCTTCTTCACTCCCTTCCAGGAAAGAGTCATATAAATGTTCGCTCCCAGGACAAATATGTTGTAGATCAGAACCTGACCCATATGTGGGTCCAAATTCCCCATGTTGTCTGGCCATGAGGCTTTCAAAGCAGGGCATTTTACCAAAAGGATACCATCCTCAAATGCAATGTGTATTATACACACAAACATGCAAATAATCTGGGGAAAGGTATTGTTCTGTTTGGCAGGGACTGGCAGTAGATGGTGGCTCAGTGGGCATAAAGTTAACCCATCCTGGTCACCAGAATCTTTTTTGTTAATATTTATTGATTTGGCTGCATCAGGTCTTGGTTGTGGAACACAGGATCTTCACTGTGGCGCATAGACTCAGTAGTTGCAGTGTGCAGGCTTAAGATACAAGATCCCAAGGCATGTGGGATCTTAGTTCCCTGATCAGGGATTAAACCCACGTCCCCTGCATTGTAAGGCAGATTCTTAACCACCAGACCTGCAGGGAAGATGTCCTTGGTCACCAGAATCTTAACCATGGTAATCAAAAAGGACATAGAAACACCATCCATCCATCTAAAATAAAATGAATATTTCTCCTACAGGATAAAATTTTATAACAAACTGGATATCTTATGGCATAGTGGAATGATTATTATGATAGCTAACATTGACTGGAAGCTTCCTTTGTGCTTAAGAATTGTACCTGTATTGTGAGTGATTCTTGACACTGTGTTAAGAGTTAGGTAATTGTTTGTCTCCATTTTGAGAATCCAAAAAAGTTTAACTGATTGGAAAAGACCCTGATGCTGAGAAACATTGAGGGCAGGAGGAGAAGGGGACCACAAAATATTAGATGGTTGGATGGCATCACCGACTCAATGGACATGAGGTTGAGTAAGCTCCAGGAGATGGTGAAGGACAGGGAAGCCTGGCATGCTGTAGTCCATGGGGTCGCAAAGAGTCGGACATGACTGAGTGACTGAACAACAACAAGATTATACAGCAGAGAAATAAGCTGGAGTGGGAATCCAGACGGCCTAACTCCAGAGGCAACTTCTGCAAAGTTCTGAACAGCAAACGTTGTAAGCTTTCCAGACCACATGGTTTTTGTTATAGCCACTCAACCACCACTGTGGTATAAAAGCAGCCACTAGATAACTTGTAAAGAAACTGGCAGGGCCGTGTGCCAATCAAACTATACTACTGGAACTGAAATTTGAACTTCCTATAATTTTCACACATTGCAAAATATTGCCTTTTGGTTTTCCCAACCATTTAAAAACGTAAAAACTTTTGTTATCACCCATAGTTGAGACAAAAATGAGTGACAGACTGGATTTGACCAGTGGGCAGAATTGATAAGAGGACAGATAAGGAATTCAGGCAAGGCTTTATCAGGAGCAAAAGCAAGTAACAGGTTGCCTTGCTTGCTCTCCTGCTCTCCAAGGGGAGTGAGTTGGCCCCTTAAATGGGGTAAAGGTGGGGGTGAATTAGCGGGTGGGGACAACTTAGGTGGTCTGCCCGCCCAGTGTGCAGGGATCATGCTCAGTACCCAGCTTTCGCTCTTGGCTCCTCAGAAGTGGCAGGTAGGTTTTACTGTTCTGTATCTTGCTGTCCATAATAACCTGCAAGTATGCAGTTATTTCTAGTCCCTTATATTAATGGTTTCTTTGTATCCTGTTACTTAAGGAAGAAATGTTTGTTTGCGAACAGGCACTGCAGTAAAGAATCCCAGGTCCCAGGTCCCAACTTGTCTCAGAGTTATCTTAGGCATGTTGCTTAATGTTTCAGCTTTCTTACCTTTAATCCCTAGACCTTCACTGACCATGTCCATTAGTAAGTTATTTTCTCATTCACATGTTTGTACTTTCATTTAAAAAACATTTAGTGAGCATGCTCTGAGCTAAATGCTGAAGATGCCGGAATTCAGTTCCTGCCCTTACTGAACTTACGTTTCAATGAGAGTAACAAAAAAACAGTCCCGTGTTCTACTATGTGCAAGAGTAGGACAGCAAAATACTGAGAGCTATGGGCCACTGACGAACAGAAAGAGCTCGGTATGTCTCAGATGCATCATGGAAAAAGTAGACAAATTTTACGGACTAAGGTAGTTCCATACAAGGAAGGGGCCTCGACTCATTTCTACTTGTCCTACTCTGGTTTGGCTGTCTTGAGAGACTGAGGGATTATCTGAATCATAGAAGCTAGTCAATTGCTCTAATTTCTTGACAAAAGATGTATTGTTTTTTTAATTACTGTGTAACAAATCACCATACACTTAGTAGCCTAAAACAGCATACATTTATTATCTCACAGTATCAATGGGTCAGGAGCCTGGACATGGCTTAGCTGGCTCCTTGGTTCACAGTCCACTTGGCTACCCTCTCTTCTAGAGGTTTGACTGAAGAAGCATCAGCTTCCAAGGGCCTTCATATTGTTGGTAGAATTCATTCTCTTATAACTGTAGAACTCTTGGTGGCTTCTTTAAAGCAAACAGCAAAGTGAGAATGACTTCTCAGAGTCACACAGAATAAACATAACTCTCTACCCATCAAAATCAATACAGATACATAAAATGATATAATGACGGGAATGGCGTGCCATCACCCTCGCCGCATGACATAGCTTAATCAAGGAAGGGATACCCCACCCATGGCCTTTGCCATATTTTATCTGCTAGAAGAAAGTTACAGGTCCTTCTACACCAGAGAGGAAAGGACTGACCAGGACATTTTAACTGGGGGCAAAGATCACGGAAGTCATCTTAAGATTCAGCTGCTGCAATAGATTTCATCTGAAAGACACAGGCCTGATAGTGGTACCTGGCTGGTGGAGTTGTCTATACACTTGAAGAGCTTACAACACTGCCTGGCACACTGAAATAGCTAGATCATCATTATTATCTTCATTTGCCACTATCATTACTAAGAAGGTTTGGCCATATTTTATCAAGCTCAGAGGTCACTCAGTACCTTCAAGGTGATTTGGGATATTGTTATGCAGAGCAGCTTCTCTCTTGTGTGTCCAGGGATTTCTCCGTGCATCAAACTGAGTCCACATTCCCTCTGATGTCTTGGAATCTTTGAGCCGGACCTGATGGCTCAGCGCCATCTCATTTTCTAGGTGGAAATGCTCCTGTTAGAGATGGGTTATGTCAACTTTTGCCTATAATCTCTGAGCTTCCAAATTCCAAATGCTAAGTTACTATGATTCAACAAATTCATCTCACAACCTTTTCATGCATGCCTACAGCATGCCAAGTCCTATGTTTTCTCCCTCTCAGTTGGCTTGCTCCAGCCCCGATCCCCAGAAATTCTTCTCTCATTTGCCTATTTTAATTTTGATTTGGTGTCACTTTTTTTCTCTTTCTATTTAAAATTGAGTCCATTTTTTAAAAGCAATATCTACAACTTTGAAGTGCTGGAGAAATAGTGCACCTCATTGACCCTGCCTGTACTATACAGAAACATATATAACTAAGCTTTTCCCTCTCTCTTCATTTCTACCACCTTTTCTTGTCATTGAGACTCAAAATTGATCCCTGCCTCTTCCATCTTAGAACCAGTTCTACAAACAAACACCTCTGGTACTTTAGTTGACTGACTTTTCTTTCTTTCATTTGTTTTTGGTCTCTGATTGCCTAGAAATCCTTGCTGAAAGATTTCACTCAAAGTTTCAAGTGATGGTCACTATATCGTTAGTAACAACAACAATGAATACTGACTACATTCCAGAATCTGTTCTGAGATCTTTGTATCTATTAACCCTTTGAACCCTCATTGTAGAACTCAGGAAACTAAAGCACAGAGAACTTGAATAACTTGCCATAGGTCACACAGCTAGCATGCCCACGTGGTCTAATCCCAAAGCCTGCGCTTTTAACCATTATGCTAGTCTGCCTCTCTGCATAGACTTTGGGGGGGGGGGAAACCTGTGGAAATGAAATTTAATTTCCATAAATAAACTTTGGATCCAAACAATAAGGTATGGAGTGAGGTAACAGGAAATTAAGGGGAGACGGAGGGAAAAATTCAACTCTGCAATAACACCCCACAGCTCTAGATACTGCTTTAAAGAAAATCAGCCCAACTGATAGAAAATAGAGGAAAAGGCAATACTGAATTCAAATGAAAACAGGCACAATGGGAGAAGGCAAAAATACAGGGGGAAAGTATCTGAGTATGGATTCCAGCAGGATTGTTTGAATCTTGGCTTGAGACTCAATATCCAGTTGAATGCTGGGGAACAAGTAGGTCATCCCCAATCTTGTTTGATGAAATGAATGTTTCTTCCTTAAAGTAAGTGAGTAATCATAAATGGACTCTTAACCATTCACAAAAATATTCACTCCTAAATATTATAGAAAGCGACATTTTATTTTTACTACTTTATACTACTCAAGGCAACAAAATCAGGATATATGACTGGTAACTAATATCTGACCATTAAATATTAATACATTAGTACTCAACATTAGACATTTCATTCTATTCCTATTTTTTTAAAGAATTAAGGCTTTTCATCTTTTAATTTGCAATATCTAATGGGGACATCCATCCCATTTAGTCAGTAAAGAGTGATTTATGTTTATGAGGATAACAATTTGCTAAGCGCTGACATTATGGCAGCTCTGTGCGGAGCCCCACATGTAGGGCGAGTTATCAAAATCAGACCTAGCCTTTGCCTTCTAGAGCTTACTATCCACCGAGCACTGAACCACATAAGAATGCCAAGAATCAACCGTGGTTTACTTCAAAGGTGGCGATTTCATACAGTTCAACCTAATAATAGGGTTAGGTAGTAAATGCCAAAGAATGCTCAAACTACCGCACAACTGCACTCATCTCACACACTAGCAAAGTAATGCTCAAAATTCTCCTAGCCAGGCTTCAACAGTACGTGAACCAAGAACTTCCAGATGTTCAACCTGGATTTAGAAAAGGCAGAGGAACCAGAGATCAAACTGCCAACATCCATTGGACCATCGCAAAAGCAAGAGAGTTCCAGGAAAACATATACTTCTGCTTTATTGACTACGCCAAAGCTTTTGACTGTGTGGATCACAACAAACTGTGGAAAATTCTTCATAAGATGGGAATACAAGACCACTTGACCTGCCTCCTGAAATACTTGTATGCAGGTCAAGAAGCAAAGTTAAAATTGGACATGGAACAACAGACTGGTTCCAAATCGGGAAAGGAGTACGTCAAGGCTACATATTGTCACCCTGCTCATTTAACTTATATGCAAAGTACATCATGTGAAATGCCAGGCTGGATAAAGCACAAGCTGGAATCAAGAGTGCTGGGGGAAATATAAATAACCTCAGGTATGCAGATGACACCACTTTTATGGCAGAAAGGGAAGAGGAACTAAAGAGCCTCTTGATGAAAGTGAAAGAGGAGAGTGGAAAAAGTTGGCTTAAAACTCAGAAATCTAAGATCATGGCATCTGGTCCGATCACCTCACAGCAAATAGACAGGGAAACAATGAAAACAGTGCCAGACTTTATTTTGGGGGGCTCCAAAATCACTGCAGATGGTGACTGCAGCCATGAAATTAAAAGACCCTTGCTTCTTAGAAGAAAACTTATGACCAACCCAGACAGCATATTAAAAAGTAGAGATATTACTTTGTCAACAAAGGTCCATCTAGTCAAAGCTATTGTTTACCCAGTAGTCATGTATGGATCTAAGAGTTGGACTATAAAGAAAGCTGAGTACTGAAGAATTGATACTTTTGAACTGTGGTGTTGGAGAAGACTCTTGAGAGTCCCTTAGACTGCAAGGAGATCCAACCAGACCATCCTAAAGGAGATCAGTCCTGAATATTTATTGGAAGGGCTAATGCTGAAGCTGAAACTCTAGTACTTTGGCCACCTGATGCAAAGAACTAACTCACTGGAAAATTCCTTGATGCTGGGAAAGACTGAAGGCGGGAGGAAAAGGGGATGACAGAGGATGAGATAGTTGGATGGCATCACCGACTTAATGGGCATGAGTTTGAGTAAGCTCCAGGAAGCGGTGATGGACAGGGAGGCCCGGCGTGCTGCGGCCCATGAGGTTGCAAAGAGTCAGGCACAACTGAGTGACTGAACTGAACTGTAGTAAATGATTACACAAACGGAAGTACAATTATCATCTGAGATAAGAGGCCCTCAAGAAATATACAGGGTTCTATGCAAACAAAAAAACAGAAATCTGAGTATAAATCCTTTCAGGATGAGTTGGGGAAATGCTTATTCTCCAGCCCTGTATAGCTTGTCAAGTAGAGAGGTTTCTGTTAATGAAACAGCCCTGCCTTCTGCCCTCCTCCTCCACTGGTGAGTTAGGGAGAGAACTTTTGTTGGGCCCACTGTTTCCTTCTCCTTCCTCTTAGGAGGCAGCCACCACAGAAACATCTGCTTGGCTTGTTCTTGCATGCTTAGGTTTCTCTTTGTCTTTCTGGCAAAATACACATAAGCAAAATTTACTGTTTTGACCATTGTTAAGTCGAAATGGACCATTTTGACCACTTCAATGACCAATTCAATGGCATTAGTACCTTCACATTCTCATGCGACTATCATCATCATCTGTCTCCAGAAACTTCTTCATCTTCCCAAACTGAAACTCTGTCTCCACTAAATAACTCCCCATTCTTCCCTCTCCCCCATACCCTGGCAATCACCATTCGACTTCCTGTCTTTATGAGTTTGACTATTTTAGATGCCTCTTATCAGTGTAATCACATGGTATTTGTGTTTTTGTGTCTAGCTATTTTCCATAGCATAATGTCCTCAAAGTTCATCCACGTTATAGCAGGTGTCAGAATTTCCTTCCATTGTAAGGCTGAAAAATATGTCATTGTGTGTGTGTGTATGTGTGTGTGTGTGTGTGTGTGTGTGTGTGTGTGTGTGTGTGTGTGTATAATCACATTTTTCTTATCCATTTAGCCATCAATAGACACTTGGGTTGCCTCTCCCTTTTGGCTAATGCAGATAATGCTGCTCTGAATGTGGGTATGTAAATATCTGTCTGAATTCCTGCTTTCGATTTTTGAGGGGTGGGCTGGCAATTCTATTTTTAATTTCTGAGGAACTATCATGTTTTACACAGGCTACACCATTTTACATGACCACCATCAAAGCACAAGCATTTCAGTTTTCCCACAAACTCACCAATTCTTGATTTCTCTTTCTGATAACAGTCATTCTAATGGATATGAAGTATTATCCAATTTCAATTTTGATTTGCATTTCCTTATTAGTGATGTTCAGCATCTTTTTACAGCTTATTGACCAGCTGTATCTCTTCTCTGGAAAAATGTCTCTCCAATCCTTTACCTATTTTTTAATCATGTTATCTGTTTGTTGTTGAGTTGTAGGAATTTTTTATATATTCTGGATATTAACTCCTTATCAGATAGGTGATTTGCAAATAATTTCTTCACTCTGTGGATTGTTTTTTACTCTGTTGCTAGTATCCTTTGATGCACAAAAGTCTGTGGGTTTTTTTTTTTTTTACATATATTTATTTATTTGGCTGTGTCAGGTCTCTCTACCCCACAGCATATGAGAGCTTAGTTCCCAGGCTAGGAATCAGAACACACATCCTCTGCACTGCAAGGCAGATTCTTAACCAGTGGTTTTTGATTTTGATGTAGTCCAGCTTATCTATGTTTGACTTGTTGCTTGTGCTTTTGGCGTTATGCTTTAAGTTTTACAGAAGCAGGCCTACCACTGGGATCCTGTGAGGTGGAGGGCTACCTGTGAGCTTAGTTAATTTTGGGTTTAATATCAAGAATCTCACTTAACCACAGAAATAGGCTATATTTACCAATATTAGTTTTCTCAGCTTAACAAAAGTGGTATTTTGATCTTCATCAGAATTAATCTTTGCCCTTTTCTTAACTTATCTGGTGCTAATTTATTCCCTTCTCACAATACCAAAATGATGCTTGGAAGAAGGTGATTGAGGAAGGGTGCAGAGAAGTCAACTAACTGAGGGGAGAAAAGGATGGTAAATCACTCAAAGCAGAGGGAAAAGAATACAGAAATGTCCTGAAGTAGCAGAAATATGATGTCATCCAGCTAATGAAAAAAAAAAAAAGCCTAAGAGGGGCTGGAAAAAGTCAAGAAAAAAAGCAAAGAGAATGGAATGAGATGAAGCTCTGGCCAGGAGTATAGCCAGTCCATCAGTAGGATCTTGTAGGGTATCATGTCTTCCCTTGACCAGAAAGAACTAAGCCTGTTTTCTGGGATTCCTGGAGCCTTTTATTCTTTACCTATCCTCATTCCTAGGTACGAATAATGGAATCATCACATTTCCCCCTGAAGTTGAGGACTCTTATTCAATAATTTTGATAAGCACATCATTTTTCGGCCACCAAAGCCTTAGGTCAGAAATGCTCTAACTGAGTAAGAAAACTCCCTATGTCAAAAATGGGGAAGGGGAGAATCATAAAAATGGCAACACAAATAAAACTAACAAAACGCTTTCTTGGAAGGGAAATCTCTTCCCACTCTCAAAGGCATCAAAATTCTCATCTCTCTAAAATTGTCCAAAAAAATTTAAAAGAAGGACTCCTCAAGATGCATTTGGCCCTTGGGAATAAAACCACTTTCTCCCAGTTCTTGGAAGGGGACAAGAGAGGGGGAGAGACGTTAATAACAACAATACTGCTTTCTGAGCGCCTCAGTCAACCCACAGAAGCAGGACCACACAGAGCTGCATCATCGCACTGAATGCTCATCACTTCCCTAGGAGGGCGGATCCACCAGGAGCCCTATTTTGCATATGAGAACACCAAGGCAAAATGAATTCCCAACAGTCACCACACCAGGGCACAGTAGAAAGATTAAAAGCCAGGTTTGTCTGATGCCAGGATTCACGTTTCTAATAATTTGGACAACAGCCTCATTTGCATAAATTCTATTCCAGAGGATAAACTAGGCAGCTTTGGCTGGCTTAGAAAAAAAGCTCTTCCCTAAATACGAGATTTTCATGTTGATTTGTCCTTTTACCCAGCGACCTCCAAGCTCTGATGGCACATCTCAAGATGAAGCACCAAGTTCTGCTGAGTGACTAGATTACAGAGGGAGAAAGGAAGACGGACAAACCGCTAAGAAGGTGGATCTGGAGGCAAAAGAGAGGGTGAGGGTTAGAAGGAAGGGGAAGAGGTGCTGTCCCCATCCCCAGAGAGTGTCTGTTTTAATTGAAACTAATTAGCCCGAGTTCCCTTTTTCATCCAGACATTTGCTTCTCCCACACCAAAATCCAAAAGCAGAGTTAAAGAGAGAGATTTAAAAATAAGAGTAACCGATTCATTCTTTCACATAATTTTATGGAGTAGCTGCTCTATGACAAGCACTGTTCTAGGTATTCAGGGTTGATCAGCGAGCCAAAGATTCCTTCCCATGTAAAGTCCTACTGAAAGAAAAACAGAAAGAACCAATAAACAAAGGAGTGAGCACAAAGTGCCTACACCCAACCTTTCCTCTGTGACTGTGTGTGTGTGTGTGTGTGTGTGTGTGTGTGTGTGTGGTCGGTTGTGTTCGATACTTTATGACCCCATGAACGAGAGCCCATCAGGCTCCTCTGTCCATGGAATTACCCAGGCAAGAATACTGCAGTGGGCTGCCATTTCCTACTCCAAGGGATTTCCTGTCCCAGGAATCAAACCTGAGTCTCTTGCATCCCTTGATTTAGCAGGTGGATTCTTTACCACTGTGCCACCTAAGAAGCCCCTTCTATTATCCTAAATCTGGCCATCTGAATAGGTAGCCTGCTCTGTGACAGACTTGGTTTTAGACATTAATCTCACTTCACTTACGTCATTTCTCTGACATGGATGTAATGTTATAATCCCCATTTTATAGATGGGGAAGCAGAAAGAAACTTCTCTAGTGGGTCTGACAGTAAAGAATCCTCCTGCAATTCAGAAGACCCTGGTTTGATCCCTAGGTCAGGAAGATCCCCTGAAGAAGGGAATGGCTACCCACTCCAATATTCTTGCCTGGAGAACCCCATGGACACAGAAGCCTGGCAGCCTGCAGGCTAAGCAACTAACATTTTCACTTTCAAGCAGAAGCTTAAAAACGCATCTGCCTAACAACCCACAACTACTCATTGGTAGATTCTGTTTGAACCCATGAAGCTTGATTCCAAAATCTGTGCTGTAAGCTCTAGGTAGACCACCTTCTGGTATTAGGTTCCAAGTTATCAACAACAGAAATGGACTCTATTTAAGTTAAAAAGGACAGGGATTATCAGAAGAGTATCCAACTGCTCACACGGTAAAGAAGAAATAGAAAATTAGACTTTGAAAATGGGAAAGAATCAAGGGAAAGTAGATAGCCACAATTACAGCTAACATCTCAGCCCAGGAAAAGTTCAGTAAGAGTGTCTCTATCTCCCCCACACCCATGTCTTTGTGTGGGCAGCTCTAGATTCAAGGTCCCAGGAAGGAGAGTGTTAATGGCTGAACTTGGGTTTAGGGCTCACACTGTAACCTCCAGGGGTCACAGAAAGCAAACCACTGGTTTGTTAGCTTCTATGGCAGAAGCAGGGGCCAGGCACGTTTCCAAGACAGTCTGTAGCCGATTTCCTAAACACAGGAAGGAAGATGCCCTGCCTTCACAATTTTCTGCCATATTGGTATATTGGTTGCCCTGTTATTTGTTTAATCTTTCTCTTCAAGTAGACTCTACATTTTAATTTATTTGAAAAGGAAACTTTATATTACTGTTGAGAACATGGGTTCAATGTGCCAGCTGTACTTCACTGCCTAATAGTCATTAAAATAAACATAAAACTCTGAATGTTTTTGAACCTAACTCAGGACCCAACCAAGAGCACCCTGTGCTGCAGGAGACCCTGCTCTAATGTAACTGACCCTTTTCCCATTCCCCATGGAGTTGGCTGAATGGATGGTGATGCTCAGGGAGACTACAGGAAGCCTGACATTTGTCACTAGGATTCAGAGTCAGGGACTTCTGGGAAGTCTCTCTTCTTCCTTATTCAGTCATCAGTCAGGTCCCACAGCGTTTTTCTTGCTTAGTAATGCAGGCACAGCCGCTCCTCCGGTTGTGGATACAGATGCCCTCTCTGCATTTCCCCAAATGCTCCGTAGGTTTAACATCTATTTCCTTTTAAGAAGCAGAGTTCAAAGCTTCTGACACCCTCTCTATCTCCCAGACTAACACACTGACAGACTTACCAAATAAACAGACAAGCAGACAAATCTAAGACTGATCCCCACCCACAAAAAGGGGACAGGGGACTGGGAGATAGAGACAATGTGGTCCAGGAAATATTTTCCTTTGCTTGCAGTTCAAGTGATGAGCAAATTTATTTACACAACTTATATTCACCTAGGACTACTCTCACACCACAAAGATATAAATGCTGCAAAAAATTCTACTTTCTCTCTCTGTACAGAAAGTCCTGTAAACAGACCTGCTGTGAATGCAAAGCAGAACACCCAACTGGAAAGACAAAGGACTTTGGAGGAAGCTGGAGAGGAGATGTTACACATCCCTGCCCGGCACTCTGCCCCTCCTCATCCCCTCTCCCCTCCCTCCTCACCCCCTCCTCCCCTTCATCCCTTTTCTGTATCCATCTCTGTCTCAGTCTCTCTCCTCCTGTTTCCCTTTCTTCCTTCCTACCACTCTGAGAAGAGGTGGATGAGCAGACAGTCAAACTTTCACAGCCTGGAGAATCCTGGCTGGAGCTCCAGAGGTGCGGTGTTGGAACAGAAAAACCACCGCTCTGGTTCCCCTGCACTAAGGGAGCTGTTTCTGGCATCCCTGATTTTCCACCGGAGAAGTGGTCAGGCCACGGAACATCATCGCAGAGCGTTCAGTCATAAATCCTCCCGCTTAATACAGTCGGCTGAACTAGATAATCAATTAATTAATAAGTGGAGCTGCTTTGACTAATACATATGCCGACACAGCAAGAAGCTGGAAGAGCACAAGGGAAATGCAGAAACCGAAGAGGCCTCCTCGGCAAAAGCAGAGTATTTACTCTGAATGCGGCAGAAGTTCAGTAAACATCTGCTTATTCAGAATATGAGCAACCAGGGAGCTGGAAACAAGCAGAAAGGTTCCTTGGAATTTTAAAAGAACCGCTGATGCTCTTAGCCACAAGATGCTCAGACCATATCAGATCTTGAAGTGCTCTCTAAATGAAAAGATTTCTTTGCCCCTACGGAGTTTTTAGAATAAAGTGGGTTCCAACTTCCTGAAAATTGGCTCTAAGGGTATTGCTCTGGAGCAGCTCTCAATTAATGTGGATATTCCGTCCACCAAATAATCCACTTGTCAATTGCGGGGAGTGAAGCAGGTGGGGAGAAAAGGTGGGAGAAACAGGCTATAAACCATCACATTGGGTTCATGCTAGAAAAGCTGTGTTACAGTTTACACACTGAACCTGGAGTTTAGAAAAGTGGGTGGGACCCCTGGTTCTTCATTAACCAGAGGTGCATTTGGGCAAGCTTCTGAGGGCCTCCCAGTTGGCTCAGTGGTAAAGAACCTTCCTGCCAATGCAGGAGACCTAAGAGATGTGGGTTCAATCCCTGGGTTGGGAAAATCCCCTGGAGGAGGACATGGCAACCCACTCCAGTATTCTTGCCTGAAGAATCCCATGGACAGAGGAGCCTGGTGGGCCACAGTCCATGGTGTTGCAAAGAGTCAGATACAACTGAAGAGACTCAGCACGCGCACACACACACACACACACACACACACTGAGATCCTCAGCTTCCCAATCTGAATAATGGGAAAATGTCATTTTCATAAAGTGGCTGTGAGGATGAAATAAAAGAGGTTGTGTGTTATTATATTATTATATAACATATTACATATGTTACTATGTTATGTATCAGATATCATCAAATATTACATATTTAATATATGTCAGATAATATAGAGTATTCAAATGCAAGGAATAATTACCTTCATTTATAACAACACACACTCAGGTTAGAGTTATTTCCTCATTCTCTGTCTCCTCTCTCCCTCCCCTCCTCTCCCTCGTAGGGAGCGTAATAATATTCATGATAACTATTAACTCATGGAAATTACATCTCTCCACTAGATCTTACAGAATAAATCTCACCGACAGCCATTAAAATATTTCAGACAATATGGCTCCTATAAAAATGTTATTAATCACTATTTTATTTCAAGATGTTGGTCTAAGGGGGGAAAGAAGCTAGACTTTAAAATTTTGTGAGGTAGTTTTGTAGCAAGGTGGATTTCATTAGACTTCGTTCACTCCTTTCAAACTAGCAACAAATGAAGAAAGGAAGGAAAAGTCGGATATCCATGAAATATCCAGCAATTAAGCTGAGACCAACATCTCTACTGTGCTTACAAAGATTATAAGTTGAAAAGAGAACGTCTTGCCCACAAACTCTGTATCTACTCAAATGACAAGTTTACCTTCTGCTTAGTCTCAAGGAATGGAAATGTTTTGAAATTTTTTCCTCTTAGTCTTTTAGGAGGAATAAGAGAAAATTTATCCTCTTAGTCCCTTTGGAATGGGCATCTGATATCAAAAGTATGATACAAGATAACACAAGTACAGAGATGGATTTCTTTCAAATAGATTCTTTCTCCTGTTCATAAGGGGGCACAGACAAAGGGACCTCAGAAGAAAAATATGCAAATATAGCTGATCTAGAAGGAACCTAAAAATAATCTTACCTTAGTTTTTCAATTTTAAAAAGTGGTGGGTATGTGTGCTCAGTGTGTCCAACTCTTTGTGACCCTTTGGACTGTAGCCCACCAGGCTTCTCTGTCCATGGGATTTTCTCGGCAAGAATACTGGATTGCGTTGCCATTTCCTCCTCCAGGGAATCTTCCCCACCCAGGGATCAAACCCGCATCTCCTGTGTCTCCCGCATTGGAGGCAGATTCTTTACCATTGAGCCACTGAGGAAGCCTTAAAAGATAAACCACATAAAAAAACTTATTTGCCCTCGTCACAAAGCCAATTCTGCAACTGTTTATAATAATAGCAAACATTCATTTGTTGTTGTTCAGTTGCTAAGTTGCATCTGACTCTTTGTGACCCCATGGACTATAGCTCACCAGGCCCCTCTGTCCATGGAATTTCTCTAGGCAAGGATACTAGAGTGGGTTGCCATTTCCTTCTCCAGGGGATCTTCCTGACCCAGGGATTGAATCTGAGTCTTTTGCATTAACAGGTGGATTCTTAATCGCTGAGACACCAGGGAAGCTGAACATTCATTAGGCCCCTATAATATACCAGGTTTTTCATTAAGCTCTCTATGTGTGATATCTCATTACATCTTCCCCATCTTACTGATAAGGAATGAAGGTCAGACAAGTGAAGTAGCTGGTAAGGTGCAGACACAGAACTGAGATCTGAAAAGTACACTGAGCTACAAGGAACCCAAGACTCTTGGTTTCCAATCTAGTACAAACTCTCTCTAGATTTTAATTTGAATTTTTTATTTAAAAAGTTTCATTCATTCCAGTGGTAATTGGCAAATTCCTTATTTTTAATGAACACATGGAAAATAATTACCTCCCCAAATTTTGCATTCCCTTTCTTCTAGTGCAGTCTACCGCAAGCACGGAAGACTAGCTCAGCTGGGGCTGGGCTGCCCCATAAATAAATCATGTCCAGGTAGAGCCAGTATGGCTGATGCTGTATACATAATAGAAACGGCGGTGTCAAAAAGCGGCCATGCTCTCTTCCATGAGCACATGTTTCCAAATTGCCCTTGATAGGTTATGAGCAGAGCATTTCAAAGGGATGTGTTAAATACCAGCACAAGAGCTTTGAGAGGCTGCCTTTCCACTTCCTGGCACTTTGATTTCTTCCACTTCCATTTGGTTTTGCCTTGACTACCGTAAGGAAGGAGGCCAAGAGCAACTCCTGGGGCAGCTGGTCTGGTTGCAGGGTGACTCTCCTGATCTCTTAATGCAAGCAGAACAGAACTATGAGTTAACGAGGTACATAGTCTCAGAGGTTGAAAGATGTGGGCTCAAATCTTGGCTCTAGCATTTCCCAGCCATGTGGCCCTCAGCAACTTTCTTGGCTTCACAGTTTTCCAACTAGGGAATAAGAATAATAATGCTCTCCTTCAGAGACTGCAGTGAGGGTTAAACAGGCATGTTAATAAGTGTGTTTGTTCATTATTCATTACATATGAGGGTCCCTGTTAAGCACTGAACATGTATGTGTTACAGCTGGCCCTATGTATCCGTAGGCACTGCAACTGCAGATTCAACCAACTGATCGATCAAAACTAGTTTAATTTCAGACAGTTCCAAAAAGTAAAACTTGAATTTGCTGCAACTATTTATATAGTATATATATTGTATTTACAGCTGTTTATATAGCATTTATATTGTATTAGGTACTATAAGTTATCTAGAGGTGACTGAAAGTATAATCACAGTGTACATATAGGTAATATGCAAATACGGCACCATTTTATATAAGGCACTTGAGCATCCGTGGATTTTAACATCCAAACCCCACCCCCCTGCCCCCAAGAGTTACCAAGGAAAGACTATAATGCTTACAAAGAAACAGGGAGTTAATAATAACCCCATATCACAGATGTGGAAACTGAGGCACAGAGAGGTTATATAATCAGTTCACTGTCTCACAGCAGGCTTTGCACAGACAGTCTGGCTCCAGGCTAAAATCCCTTAGCAAACACAATTAGTAGTGAGCTTGACACAGAGAAGTTGCTTAACAGATTTTGGTTATCTTTTGCCATTGAACTGCCTCCTGATTGCTCACCTATTCAGAGAGGACAATCTTCAGTGTCTTGAAGGAAGAAGAACAGAATTACAAATATTGACCCTCAGGTTTGTGCCAGATTATTATATTCTTCTAAATCTTCATGGTAATACTATATGCTAAGTGATGGTTCAGACAGTAAAGAATCTGCCAGCAATGCAGGAGACCTGGATTCAGTCTCTGAGTTGGGAAAATCCCCTGGAGAAGGGAATGGCTACTCACTCCAGTATTCTTGCCTGGAGAAATCCATGGACAGAGGAGCCTGGTGGGCTACAGTCTATCGGGGTTGCAAAGAGTCAGACACGGCTGAACGACTAACACTTTCACTATCCCCACTGGAGCTCTACAAAGTCAAGGGACTGTCCCAAGGCACAGACAGAAGGCACCAGGACAGAAATCTACATCTTCTAGCTCTGAAGCCCATGGCACACTGACAAGCTGGGCAAGCCCTTATAAGACACACTATTGAAATAAGACAGATCCTTTCCATCTCCCCCACTCCATCCTGGTCTCCTAAGACAGGGCTTCTCAAACTTTACTATGCACAAGAATCATCTGGAGACTTTGTTAAATGCAGATTCTGATTCAGCACGTCTAGGGTGGGAACTGAGATCCTGCATACCTAACACACCATAGCTGCTGGTGTGTGGACAACACTTTGAACAGCAAGGATGTGAGAGAGAGTCCCTCAGTTCCCTCATGGTTTCTCTCTCTGCCTCTTGAGACCCAAGCAGCCTCTAAGGCTGTAGCATTAAGACTGGGGATCATTTCCACTCTTTAATCTCTATGGAAAGAGTGAGATTTTCCAAACCAAACCTGCCTCCCACCAAGTCCAGCCTCACCAGCATCATCATCAAACACACACACACACACACACACACACACACACACATCCTCCATCTCTCGCTCTCGCTCAGCCTCCTTTAAATTTTTATGTCTTTCTTGCATGCGATTACTATGCACATTTCACACTGGATCATTCCAATGTCAAATGAAAAACTCAGATTGTTACCAGATATCTTTAACTCCAAAAGGAGAACTCTACTATTAGGCGAAATGGAGCAGCACCAACAATTTACAGGTAAATAATGAGTTATAAAGATAATGAGCTTGATGGTATTTGGTTACACATAAATCACTTGCAAAATAGTCCCTGTCCCACTCTCAAATTTAAACCCAGGAGCAGAATTTCAGGGGCTCTCTATAAAGGGGCCCTCTCTAGCTAGCTCCTGATTTCACGGCTATGACCCTTCCTGTCCAGCCAAGAGCCACTTTGCCCAGCTATGGTTGGCTGTCCCTGATCCTTTTGTCTTAAGACTCACTCATAGCAAACTCTGAAGGTGGGTGGGGCAAAGAAATACTACCAATTCAACCCCAGAGTCTCAACTCACAACCATCCCTTTAACGGGTCTTGTCCGGACAGCCTCATAAAACCACAGAATATGACTCCTCTTTCTTTTATACTGGAAGTGTCAGGAGCCTCTCTGGCCATTTATTTGACAGAGAGGTTGCAAAATGTTAAGGCAAACGGCCACATCAATCCGAATAACTGCTGAGTGCCGGTGTCTGTTGGAAACCCTGAGACCTCACCAACCTGCAAGGAAAAGTTTTTCCTGACCTCTGTGCCATGATCCACATGAACACAAATAGGAAGGTCAGGTGATGCAGTGGATTCTGACCTGGAGGTGAGAGGTGTCCTCTCTTAGCCCTGACTGTGCTGCTAACTTGTAGGACCTTGGGGAAAACAATCCATCTCTCTGGGGAAGTTTTCACTAGAAGGAAAAATACCTTAGTAACAACAGCCCCAAATGTGTGCACACAGACTTTAGGAGCAAGTGCCTGCTTCCATAACTGGGAGATGCCAATGAATTCCTTCACTCCTCTATCAGCTGACTGTGGCTACAATACTGCTTTCTGTTGTAACAACCACAAATTCCCAGGGGCGTGCAACAATAAGAATGAATACAACTCCTGCATCTGCAGTTGAGCTGATGTAGGCACAGCTGGGCTGGCTGCTTTCCTCTGGGCTTGGCTGGGGTAACTGGCTCTGTTCCATGTGTGTGTCCTCTGCTCCAGCAGACTAGCCAAGGTAGATGTGTCTCCTGGTTACGGCAGAGACACAAGAGAGCCAGCAGGAAAGGAAGAGGTTTCTCACGGCTTAGGCTGAGCCCTAACATGCAGTAACTCTCACCCTATTATGGGCCAAAGCAGTCCATGTGGCCAAACCCAGAGTTCAGGGGCAGGGAAATGGGCTCCATTCTTTTGGTGCAAGGAGTCACATGGGGTAGGCCATGCATAGAGGGAGGAGCTACCTGTCCCACCTCAGTAGGAAGTTGGGGCCTCCACTGGACCAGCATCCTCACTGGTCCCCCACCTGGAATGACCTTCCTCCAGCTTCTCTAAACTCCACCCACTCTACAAAGTCGCAGCCAATAGTCCACCTCCTTTCCCAGGAAATCTTCCCCACTCCCCAGGGTGGACCACGTGAGCTGTTCCAATCCCCTGGATGGAGGCCTGTGGTTCCCGTCTCCCTGGCCAGCTCCTAACTGCCTCCTAGAAGCAGGTATGGAATGTGTCTCTTTCAGGGAACCTGCCGCTGGAGCTCACTCAACAGGCGCTGGCTGGTGGACTGGATGTCTGTGAAGGGGAGGTGATGCTGGTGCTCAACTTTCCTCCCAGGGTAGAGGAGGCTATGTTGATTGGCTCTGACATACTTGCTAGACCTGAAATCCCTGGGGAGCTGAATGTGTGAATCTGAGGTCATGGAATCTGAAGCAACCTGTGGTCACAGTAGAGGGCGCTGTACTTTGTCATCTCGGCTGTACAGCCCCACTGCCTGTGATCGTTTCTCCCAACACACTCTTCAGCTTGTGCAAAAAACCTCCATTCTCCTGAGAGCCCAGAACCAGCCTGTGGAGGCTGAGAAGCAGATCACAGCATCACAGGGTCCCATCTTAAATCTCTCATGCAACCACAATACCCCAAATTTCCTCACCGAACGAAGAACTCTTCCCTCTACAAAATCTGCCTGTGCACAGAGAACCATGGTTGCAGACCCACACCCTGGACCTTAATTTAGTTTATCCAATCCACTCCCAACGAAACAGATAGTATTTCAAAAGTGAGGAAATTAGGAAGGAGAGAAAACAAAGGTAAGAAGCAAGATGAAATCAAGAGTGTGTAACACTTGAAATTAATTACACACATGCATGCAAGCTAAGTCACTTCAGTCACGTCCAGCTCTTTGCAACTAACTGTAGCCCATCAGGCTGCTCTGTCCGTGGGATTCTCCTGGCAAAAATACTGGGGTGGGGAGCCATGCCCTTTTCCAGGGGGTCTTTCCAACCCAGGGAATGAATCCATGTCTCTTAAATCTCCTGCATTGGCAGGCAGGTTCTTTACCACTAGCGCCACCTGGGAAGCTCGAAATTAATTACATTCCATCCCTAATAAGGGATACCTCTGACAGCTCAGTTGGTCAAGAATCCACCTGCAATGTGGGAGACCTGGGTTTGATCCCTGGGTTGGGGAGATCCCCTGGGGAGAGGAAAGGCTACCCACTCTAGTATTCTGGCCTGGAGAATTCCATGAATTCTTCATGGGGTATAGTCCATGGTGTCACAAAGAGTCAGACATGACTGAGTGACTTTCACTTTGGGGTGCTAGCAGGAGTGGAAGACAAATGTGAATGAGACCGGTCAGGATTCTGCCACAGAGTCCAGTGCTCGAGCCTCCTTCCTCCCGCTCTGGACCTTCCTCCTCAGTCTCCTGGATTATCAAGGTCTTGCTCAACTCTGGCCCCAGGACCAGGCCTGTTGAGTTTTCAAATAAATGCAGTCTGATCCCCATAGGTTCCTCCAAGGCCATTCTCCTCTCGCAAGGTCCTGTTCTGCCCCTTCCTTCAAAGTCAGAGGCAGTCCAGGCCCCTGCACAGCAGGCCTTAGGTATATCCTTTCCTCCCCTCCCAGTTAAGTGCCTGGGGACCATTTTGCACACACTTCTCAGCAGCCGTTGCAGCAGACACAGGAAACCTGCGAGTGGAATTCATTAGCTCTGTAACAGGTCGGCGCTCACCCTCCCCGGCGCTCCTGCGGTCGCGGAGCATCTGTGGGCTCTGGCAGAGAAAAGAGAGAGAGTCCAGCAGCTCCTGATGCCCTGCGGTGGCTCCATGGCCACCTGGAGCACATCAAAGTGGGCTCCTGGCTTGGCAGGCACGCACCAGAGCCTGGCGGGGGCACTTTAGGCCAGGCCGTGCTGCCTCCGCTCAGAGAACAATTTAGCACATTTTCCCCGCTGTTCTGCAGAGTGGGGGCCTACAGAGGTTTGGTAATTTGCATCACAAGCCATAGCCTGTCCTGATCCCTGCAGGGTGCCTTGTTACTCTAATTGTTTGAAGATTCCTTTTCATATCCCAAGACTGGGGGCTGTGGGGGTGGGGGTAGGGGGGAGAAGAGACTCTAATAACCTGAAGGCAATAGGCATGAATCTTGCTTATGGCCTCAGTGCTGAACAGAATGAAGTTTTCCATTTGAGCTGGAGCAGCAGGGCAGGACAGTTCTGTGATCAAAGAAGTTCCTTCTAATAGGTTAGGGTCCCCAGGAAGGAGGGACTCCTTAGGGTCACCCCAGAGCAGAATGGGCTGACTTGGGAGGTTATGGACAGCAGAAGGTGTAGGGGAGCAAAATTTGCCACCCCAAAGTGTGTCTTTGGCATGCGGAGTATTTGGAGCGAAAAACAATCAAGGCCCAAAAGAGGAAGAAATTAGCCCTTCACCTTAACTGCCTAAACAATGCAGCTAGAGGGCCTGGACCATGAAGGGAGCAGTAGTGACTGTATCATTGCTACAGGGAAGAACCAGTCATGACCCCATGTTGGATATGTTTCTTTTAACCTTTGCTTCCCATTGCTTTCTCTTGCTTTTGCTCTCTAAAAGGATATTGTTTTAACATAATGGCCTGCCTTGGGGAGCCCTGCCCCTCTGCCTGAATATTAAACCAAAGTGCCTTTATTCAGGACCCTGTCCACCTGTAGATGGCTACAAAAAGGAAGAAATTAACACATCCCCTCCCAGAGAGTTGCCATTCCAGGAGATATCTGCAAGATTAATGGCCTTTTAACTTTGCTTCCTCACCCCCACCACTCTGTTCTATTAACAAAGCTGGCATCCAGACCCTGATAAGATGGTTATTTTGAAACATTAATCTGCCATCTTCTCAGTCTACTGCCTTTCTGGCAGTCATATTCCTTGCCTCAAAACCTCATCTCCAATATCTCCAATTCACTGGCCTGCTGTGTGGCAAGCAGAGTGAACTTGGACTTGGTAACAGTATGAACCAGGTGTGTGGACAAGGAGGAACCTAAGAAAGTGTCAGTTAAAATTCCTCTTGTGTACCACTGTCTGCAGAGCCCAGCAAACATTTGTTTTCTATACATTTGCTTTTCCACCTCAATGCCAATTGCCCTCCCCATCTTGGAGTTCCCAAACCACTGCCCCAACATCCTCTTTTGTCTTTAGTGGAACATGGTATTTAAGGTGAGGGGTTGAGCCATTTTAGTAAGTTACTCAGTTTCCCTGGGGCTTTCTCATATGCACGTTATTAAACTTTTGTTTGAGTTTCTCCTGTTAATCTGTCTCATGTCAATTTAATCCTTAGACCATCCAGAAGAACTTAGAAGGGTACAGGAAAACATCTTCGTCTCCAACAAGAAGAGGATGTCTTCAAACTGAGCCCCTAATTCCAGCCAGAAGCCTGGGCGTCAGCTATGGTTCTTTTCTCTGATTCACAGACTCATCAATCAGCAAGTTTTGACACTACCTGCTCATTAGTTCTCGAATCTCTTCTACCCTCTCTACTTCCATTACCACAGCCTCAGGTCATCTCTTACCTAGACTGTTCTCTGAACTCATCTTCACCCCCATCCACACTCCCCCTCCCATCCCCACCAAACTCTTCTTCAAGTCTCCAGTCCTCTAAACCTGGGATCAGCAAACAATAGCTCAGGGACCAAATCTGGCCCACCATCTGTTTTTGTAAATGAAGTTTTTGGAATGCAGCCAGGCCCATTTGCTTATATACTGTCTACAACTGTTTTTACACTACAATGTCAAAGTGAGATAGTAGCAAGAGGCCCTGTGGCCCACAAAAGTAAAAAATAGTTACTATCTGACCCTTTAAGAAAAGCTTCCCAGGTGGCACAGTGATAAAGAATCCATCTGCTAATTCAGGAGGTGCAAGAGATGCGAGTTCACAGGTTCTGTCCCTGGGTTAGGAAATGGCAACCCAGTTCAGTATTCTTGCCTAGGAAATTCCAAGAACAGAGGAGCCTGGCAGGCTACAGTCCACGGGATTGCAAAGAGTCAGACACAACTGAGCACACACACACACAAAACAACAACACAACAACCTTTAAGTAAAAGCCCACCTAGCTCTAAACCACCAAGGCCAGTATGAATTCAAGTCACTTATCTCGCTCAAGATTCACCAACTGTTCCCCTGCCAAATAGGAAAATTAGAATTCCTTGTCATACATCTAGCTTCCTCCATGTTAGTCCTTACCCATAGGCTTCATCTAGTATATATGTATATAAACATATACATACATTTTTTTTTGGCTCAGAGTCTAAAACATTAATTGTAAACTCTTAAAAATTGTAAGATGGATACTTCCCTGGTAGTCCAGTAGTTAAGACTCCATGCTTCTACTGCAGGTAGCACGAATTCGATCCTTGGTTGGGGAACTAAGATTCTACATGCCACACAATGTGGCCAAAAAGATAGGGAAAAGTAATAAATGAAAAGCATAAGATTATACATCAAAATTCGTATTTCTGACTTGTCTTGAAAATAGGGAATTCTTGCATCACTTGGCCCACATTCCTAGCTGGCATCCATCGGCCACATTCACCACATATCTGCCCTTGAGATGGTGCCTGTGTCCCCCAATTTACTACAGACTTCACCCCTCCCTACTGTTAGGGGAAGCACATTGACTGAAACTGCTCACCCTGGCCCGGCACCATGAGTTGTTTTACGACAGGAGGTCCTGGTAAGGAATACGGAACTAATAAGCCACCACCAACCAGAAGAGTTCAGGAAAGGTGAAAAGGAAACACCACATGTCCGACCACCTCCCAGAATCCTTCTCTCTGGCATCCATCTTGGCTGAACAAGGCATGCACCACCAGGAAGGACTCTGAGTCAGAATGATTGGCTAAAGACAACCCGGAAACTAATCCCATCACCATAAAACCTGAGACTGTGAGCCACCTGGCAGAGCTGTTCTCCTGGGTTCCGTCACCCCACTGCTCTCCACCTGAGTGCCCCTTCCCAGTAAAAGCTCTTGCTTTGTCAGCACATGTGTTTCCTCAGACAATTCATTTCCAAGTGCCAGACAAGAGCCCAGTTTCAGGCCCCCTTCCTGCAACACTGCTGTCCGACACAAGCCTGCTTCATTCATATAGGCATATGAGCCTGACACCTCCCACCCTTCCTTCTTTCTTTACCAATGTCGACATAAAAAGCAGTCACGACCTGAAAGTTGAGAGGTATTTTATTCAGTGGGAATTTTTAGGACTTCAAGCCCGAGAGGCAACATCTCAGGCAACCCTGAGAAAACAGCTCGGAGGAGGTGGGGCGTGGAGTCAGGTTATATAGAAGTATGCAACAAAGAGGGCAGACAGTCTCAACATCAAAGATTACCGTTCATTAAGGAAAACCAGGTGTCTCAAGTTAAGGAATCTAGCACTCGAATCTGAGTTTACTGAAATCATTTCTTTCATATACATCTCAGCTATCTGGGGCCAGCATCCTGTTTGTTAGTTTGTTTGTTTTATCCTTAAGTTCAGTCCCTTGATCATTGTAGGGAGTGGCAGATGACCGCTGCCTGCTTTCTCACCTCCACCCCTCAGCCCCCTACACCCTCCACTTCCTGAGCTCCTCGGTGCTCACCGTGGGAAATGGCTGGTGGCTGCCACCTGCCAGCACTGTTCTTCCTTTTGGGGGCCCTCTGGGATTAGAAATTCTCATCTGGAGGGCCAGAATCGAGGATGACTGTGACATTCTTGTTTATAGATACTGCAGGAGACATTTCATTTCACACCAGCCAGCCCTTTCCTAGAACTATGCATTAATACTATCTTTCTGCCAGAAGACGAGCGTCCCCACAGAAGCCATGCCATCTCCCACCTCCACCCTCTACACATGCTCTCCCTCTTGTATTAGTCTGCTGGGGCTGCCATAACAAAGTACCACAGACTGGGTAGTTTAAACAATAGAAATGTATTTTCTCATCTGGAGGCTGGAAGTCCAAGATCAAAGTAACATCAAGCTGGTTCCTTCTGAGGCCTCTCTCCTTGGCTCATACGTGGCCATCTTCTTCCCATGTTTTCACATGCTCTTCCCTCTGTGTGTATAACTGGGTCTGAGTTTCCTCTTCTAATAAGTACACCAGGCATATTGATTAGAATTCACTCTGATGACATTGGACTTCCCTAGTGGCTCAGATGGTAAAGCATCTGCCTACAATGTGGGAGACCCAGGTTAGATCCCTGAGTCGGGAAGATCCCCTGGAGAAGGAAATGGCAACCCACTCCAGGACTCTTGCCTGGAAAACCTCATGGACAGAGGAGCCTAGTAGCCTACAGTCCATGGGGTCCTGAAGAGTTGGACACAACTGAGCGACTTCACTTTCACATTCTTTCTGATGACATCATTTAACCTTAATTACCTTTAAGGATCCTATCTCCAAATACAGTCACAGTCACACACGGAGGTACTGGGGATTTAGGCTTCAGTATCTGAGTCTGGAGGAAATACAATTCAGACCATAACATTTATCTTCCCAGAGTGCCCTCCCATACTTCATTCAACTAACAAATATTCATACTTTTTAATGAAGAATCAAATCAAGTACCAGATCCTTCGTGAGGCCTCAAAAATCACTTGCAAAAATTCATCTTCTATTTTCTTTGCAGCTTGTGCACACTTTCACTTAAGACCATCACCTTACACTACAGTCATTGATATTACTCCCTTTTTCCCCACTGAACTGTGAATTTCTGTGGGTAGGGGCTATGTTTTTCCTCTCTCTCCATCCAATACATATCTACTGGGGGCGCTGAATGTGCCAGGCACTATCAACATCACTGAAGTTCCAACACTGGACAAGTTTCCTCCCTGCATGGAATCTACATTCCAGTAAGGACAAGAGACACGAAATTAGTAAATAAACAAAAGTGATACATTGCATAGTATCATACTTATCCTGTTGTAGATGTTCAAAAAAACATTGAGCCAGTGCTCTAGGGGAAACATGTACAAAATGCTTCTAGACACCTTAGAACATTTTTGGAGTTGGGATTCTATGATGTTTTTTGGCTCTGAGTTGCTGAGGTCATTATTATGCAGAATGTCTGGCCATCTTCCCTTGTCCTGAAAGCTTGGGTCACTGCATCTCTATATTCCTCTTTAAATCATGGGACTCAGCATCATCTTACCTTTTCATACTGTTGCAGAGTCAGACGTGACTGAGTGACTGAACAACAACATCATCTCTAAGAAGAGATTCATGAGGACTAAGACAAAGCAGAAGCCCACCATTGTCCCTACCACCCCTGCTACAAAATTTCCATAGCCAAGCTCTGGTTGCCTGTGGCCAGACCCAGAGATGGGTATATTTCCTCTGTGCAATTTTCAGGTAACTTTGAGGGATGATGGGAGTGATGCAGGTCACTAAGCCTAAGAGGACCCCTTCTGTGTAAATGATGCCCATTTCAGGGGCGTCACAGCCTATATCCACCTATAAGGAAGTGATGGATGATATCTGAAAATTCCCTAGTAATACATGAGAAGTGGTACCATCACACTGGGACCCTCACTTGCTAAAAGAACAAAACCAGAAGAAACTCAGCATGGCCACCCACTCCTTTCCTATTGTCCATGATATAAGAAAAAAAAAAAGTGCTATTTGGGTTTCCCTGACTAAAAATGCCTGTTGTAGAAAATATAGATTTGAATTTAGGCAAAAAATCCACCCATGGAACTCCATGTCCTCATTTATTCATATAGATAAAATTTTAAATCATTTCTGTCACATAAAAAATCATGTTAAATTTATGGATTAATGGGAGTTGCTTAGAAACCCTGGGCATCCCATTCTAGAACACATACAGTGTCTTTTTACAACTTTTAAATTACATTTTACAAATATATTTCAATATAACCTACCAATTACCTATTGGTAGATGGCTGATATACTTGGTGACCACTATCAATGGAATCTTTTTAAATAATGACATTTTCTATCTGATCATCATTGGTTAAAAAAAAAAGTTCAAACTACTTAAATCTCTTATTATTTTCAATAGCTTTAGTTGATTCTATGGGATTTTTCTGTATAGATATTCCTATCACTTTAAATAATGATTAAATAATGATTATTTTGCCATGTTCCTTCCAATACTCATCCTTAATTCATTTTCTTCCATTATTGCACTGGCAGGCAACCCCAGGGCACTTGTAAATGACAGAGAGAGTAATTTGTTTGTATGCTCAGAAATAGAGGAAAACAATAGAATGGGAAAGACCAGAGATCTCTGCAAGAAAATCAGAGATACCAAGGCAACATTTCATGCAAAGACGGGCACAATAAATGACAGATACAGTATGGACCTAAAAAGAAGCAGAAGATATTAAGAAGAGGTGGCACGAATACACAGAAGAACTATACGAAAAAGATCTTCATGATCCAGATAACCACGATGGTGTGATCACTCACCTAGAGCCAGACATCCTGAAATGCGAAGACAAGTGGGCCTTAGGAAGCATCACTACGAACAAAGCTAGTGGAGGTGATGGAATTCCAGTTGAGCTATTTCAAATCCTCAAAGATGATGCTGTGAAAGTACTGCACTCAATATGCCAGCAAATTTGGAAAACTCGGCAGTGGCCACAGGACTGGGAAAGGTCAGTTTTCATTCCAATCCCAAAGAAAGGCAATGCCAAAGAATGTTCAAACTACCACACAATTGCACCCATCTCACGAGCTAGCAAAGTAATGCTCAAAATTCTCCAAGCCAGGCTTCAACAGTACATGAACTGAGAACTTCCAGATGTTCAAGCTGGATTTAGAAATGGCAGAGGAACCAGAAATCAAATTGCCAACATCTATTGGATCATAGAAAAAGCAAGAGAGTTCCAAACTGGGAAAGAAGTACATCAAGGCTGTCTATTGTCAGCCGGCTTATTTAACTTATATGCAGAGTATAGCATGTGAAATGCTGGGTTGGATGAAGAACAAGCAGGAATCAAGATTGCCGGGAGAAATATCAATAGTCTCAGATATGCAGATGACACCACCCTTATGGCAGAAAGCAAAGAGGAACTGAAGAGCCTCTTGATGAAAGTGAAAGAGGAGAGTGAAAAAGCTGGCTTAAAACTCAGCATTCATAAAACTAAGATCATGACATCTGGTCCCATTGCCTCATGGCAAATAAATGGGGAAACAATGGACAGTGATAGACTTCATTTTCTTGGGCTCCAAAATCACTGCAGATGGTGACTGCAGCCATGAAACTAAAAGATGCTTGCTCCTTGGAAGAAAAACTATGACCAACCTAGACAGCATATTGAAAAGCAGAGATACTACTTTGTTGACAAAGGTCTATCTAATCAAAGCTATGGTTTTTCCTGTAGTTATGTATAGATGTGAGAGTTGGGCCATAAAGAAGGCTGAGCATTGAATAATTGATGCTTTTGAACTATGGTGTTGGAGAAGACTCTTGAGAGTCCCTTGGACTGCAAGGAGATCAAACCAGTCCATCCTAAAGGAAATCAGTCCTGAATATTCATTGGAAGGACTGATGCTGAAGTTGAAACTCTAATACTTTGGCCTCCTGATGTGAAGAACTGACTCACTGGAAAATTTCCTGATGCGGGCAAGACTGAAGGCTGGAGGAAAAGGGACAACAGAGGATGAGATGGTTGTATGGCATCACTGACTCAATGGACATGAGTTTGAACAAGCTCTGGGAATTCGTGATGGACAGGGAAGCCTGGTGTGCTGCAGTCCACAGGGTCACAAAGCATCGGACACAAATGAGTGACTGAATCGAACTGAACAAGTATAATATTGGTTGACTATTTATTTAATATAAATTTGGTGTGTTAGTCACTCAGTCGTGTCTGATTCTTTGCGACTCCATAGATTATAACCCGCCAGGCTACTCTGTCCATGGAATTCTCCAGGCAAAATTACTGAAGTAGGTAATGATTCCCTTCTGCAGGGGATCTTCTCAACTCAGGGATCAAACCTGGGTCTTCTGCATTGCAGGCAGACTCTTAACTGTCTGAGTCACCAGCTTACAAAGTACATTTTCAGACTCCACTCTTCCCATTATCAGTCATTGATATCAGATCTTATCAAATGTTTTTAGGATTTATACAATACTTCTTTCTATGATATAGATTTCCTTAATTCTTTGTTTTCCCATGTTACAGGCCCAGCAATGGAATTACTAGATCGAAGATACAAACATTTCAAAGCTCTTTATGTATTTTGTCAAACTGCTTCCCCAAAGGATTGAGCCAATTGTCACTTCTCCCAGCGGTGGATGAAAATAAACTCTGTCCAGCATTGTTTTTTAACAACTAAAATCTCAGTTATCTAGACTACTGAAAATGAAAGAAAGTGAAAGTGTTAGTCACTCAGTCGTGTCTGACTCTTTTGTCACCCCATGGACTGTAGCCCACCAGACTCCTCTATCCGTGGAATTCACCAGGCAATAATACTGGAGTGGGTTGCCATTTCCTTCTCCAGGGGATCTTCCCAACCCAGGGATTGAACCTGGGTCTCCCGCATTGCAGGCAGCCTCTTTACTGACTGAGCCAACAGGGAATGTTGGCTGTAAAATATACACAAATACACCTCTTTCCCATGCTTCTACTGCAACTCTTTTTTTTTTTTTTTTTTTTTTTTGGCACCAGAGTTCTAGGACTTTTAATTTGTCCCAAAATTGCTGAAGCAAAAATCATGATAAAACATTCTGCCTTCCTTTACACCCCCCCAACACACACACACACAAAAAAAAAAACTCCGTAGGAAAAAAATGGTTTTGTACATGGGAAAAAACAATATAAATTCAAAACTTACAGATAAGGGTTAGCTCTATCACTCATCTCTTTAAAAAGTTTATACGAATATCCAGTCAACACCAACAGGGTTATCTCCCTTGAAATGTTATCTATACGGATTTCTAAGTAGACCACAGGGCTGTATACTGTCTTGGAATGTCCTCAGAAGGCTCTGTCATTGATCAGGTAACAGAGTAAAAACCCCAGAGTCCTTTCTTTCAAATGGAAGAGGGAGAGACAGGGATAGAAGAAACTATTTAAACTTCGTCTTCTTTCCTTGTGGCTTGTGGTCTCCTCCTCCTCCTCTGCCTCCTCAGAAGCCTCCTCGCCCTCCAAAGCCTCCCCGGCCTCTGCCACCAAATCCACCTCGGCCACCTCTGCCGCCACCTCGGCCTCCAAAGCCACCTCTGCCTCCTCCTCGGCCACCAAAGCCACCTTCACCCTTAGGTTTGGTCCAGTCCAAAGTGACTTTGTTTCCATCGATTTCACCATCTTCCATGGCCTCCTTGGCAGCTTTGGCATCTTCCTCGCTGTTGAAGTCTACAAAACCAAACCCTTTGGAGGATCCAGTCTCCCGGTCAGTGACTATCCTTGCTCGAATAGAGCCATCAAACGACTCCTTTAACGTCTCTTCTGTGGTATCCTCAGAGAGACCTTTGACAAAGAGAGTTTTGGATAGCTGGCTTCTTGCATTAGGTGATCCCCTGGGTCCTTGCAACTCCAGTCTGATGGCTCTGCCTTCAATTTCCCTTTTATTACATGAATTTAAAGCTTCTTTAGCATCTTCAAATGAAGCAAATTCTATAAATGCATACCCTTTAGATTTGCCATTTTGGTTCTGGGGCACCTTGATATGAGTTGCCTTCTCAAATACTTCCTGAAGAGTTTCTTCTGTTGCACTATAGGAGAGATTGCTTAAAACCAGGGTTTTTGATTCACCACTCCAAGTGCTATTCTTTCCACCTCTATGGTCTTGACTTTGACCTTTCTCTCCAGTGTAGTACAGAGAAATGGATCGCCCATCTATCTGTTCCCTGCTTTTCTTCCAAGGTTTTTTCTGCATCAGCTTCTGTCTTAAATTCAATATAAGCAATCCCTTTACTCTTTCCATCCTTGCTGACTAATCTGATCTCCACAGCATCTTCAAACACTTCTTTTAATTCATCCTGAGTAACTTTGTAAGGCAGATTTTTAGCCAAAAGTGTTCTTGCATCTCAATCTTTCTTACTGTCTTTTCCCTTTGGTTTTTCTAGTTTAATTTCATTGCCAAAGACTTTTAAACCAGTGAGTTCCAAGGCTTTTTCCAGGTCTTCAGCAGATTCAAAATCCACATAACCAAACTTCCTAGACACACCAATTCTGACATCGACAACAGCAAGATCGTTTTTAGCAAAAAGGTCACTGATACCCGTTTTCAATTCAGGAGCAGATTTATTGAAGTTCGGGTTTCCAACAAAGAGATTGAAAGATGTAGTTGGTTCTGTGCCTTCCACTTTTTGTTTCTTGGCTTCAGGAGCTGCTTTTTGTTTGGCCATTTCCTTCTTTCGTTTTCCAGGTGCTTCTTTGACAGGCTCTTCTTCTTCTTCCTCCTCCTCCTCCTCTTCCTCCTCATCATCGTCCTCCTCATCATCGTCATCCTCTTCCTCCTCCTCTTCATCATCCTCCTCCTCCTCCTCCTCTTCATCTTCAGCAGTGCTCTTGGCCTTCACAGGAACAGCTTTTACTGGAGCTTTCTTTCCTTTGGCTGGTACAATCTCCACAGGTTCTTCTTCAGAGTCATCTTCGTCCTCATCATCATCCTCATCCTCCTCCTCATCATCATCGTCATCGTCATCTTCATCCTCGTCATCCTCATCATCTGTGGCAGGAGCAGCACCAAAAGCAGCAGCTGCCTTCCTCACTGCTGGCTCATCCTCCTCTTCATCATCGTCGTCTTCCTCTTCACTGTCATCTTCATCTTCTTCATCACCGTCTTCCTTCTTGGCATTCTTGCCGTTCTTTGCTCCCTTGCCTGGGGTGGCTGCTCCCTTCTTACCAGAGGTTGCTGCCAATGCTTTGCCTGGGGTGGCTCCCTTTTTGCCAGGTGTTACCACTGCTTCGGCAGGTGTAACTGCTTTCTTGGCTGGCGCAGCTGCTGCCTTTTCGCCAGGGGTGACAACTGCTTTCTTTGCTGGTGTGGCAACTGCAACCTTTTTTGTTGGGGAAACCATCATCTTCTTTGCTGGAGTTGTGGTAGCCTTCTTGCCTTTTTTCTGAGGGATAACAACCTCTTCTCCACTGCTCTCATCGTCTTCATCTTCTGACATTTCCTCATCTTCACTATCTTCTTCGACTTCCTTTGGGGAAGGAGCCATTTTCTTGGAGCCACCTTGATTTTTACCGGCCTTTGCGAGCTTTACCATGATGGCGGCTTGTAACGGCGGAGTGTGGGGCGAGCGAGTGGCGCAGACGAGCCCAGAGGAACCTCAGCGCCGTCGATGGCGGCCGCTAATCCCTGAGCGCGTACGCTTGGCTGCCAGCTAGCGCTCGAGACTGAGGCGAAAGCTACTGCAACTCTTAAAAAATAATTCTTGGTCCTCAGGTTTACGGTACCTGCTGACATTTCATAATGATTTTAATACAATTCCTCCAGAAAAAAAACCCTTAAGGAATACCTAGTGCACTGATTGGAAAACATTTTGAGATCACAGAACTATAATAATCTGAAAAAGTTATAAATCATTTTCCCAGAAAAAAAAAAATGTGCATACATGGAATTTTTTCCATAAATTTCCAGATTCTCAGATCTCCAAAAGCTCATCAGTGAGGTGTCACTGACCCACAATGAAGACTTCTGACCTACTCCAAGACCTCTATTTTACAGATTAGGAAAACTGAGGTCATAAAATTCTGTTTTGGTTAAAAACTGAAATGAAATATTTTATCGCTTTTTTTAAGGCCCTTTCTAAAAATTTTTGAGGAGAAAGGAATATATTGGGTTTTTTTTTTTTCCTTTCTTCTTCTTTTTTAGAAATATATATTGGTTTTCTACTTTGGGAACATAATTTCATTTTGAAAAAGGAAAACACTGTGAGAATCAGCAGCATTACTGAACTAGCCAGGAACGTCCTGGGGCGAGCACTGTAAGAGGGTTTACGTCCATTCTCACAGGGTGCATGGAAAATATGCCTGAGCAGGAGTGAGAAGACCTGGAATCTGGTCCCAGTAGGCCAGACAGTGAACAACTTGGAACCCTGTGAGCCTCACTTTCCACATGTGTAAAACAGGGCACTAGTGAGGTCCTAGGCTGTGGGGAGTGTGTGTTGTGACTTGTGCTGGTTGTGAGTGGTATGGTGGGTTGAGGGTTGTATATGTATGCTGTGGATTGTGTGTGTGTGTTGTAGACCACATGTGGGCGTGTGGGTTGGGTCGTGCAAGAGGCGGCAGGCTGTGTGGGAGGGAGTTGTGGGTTGTGTATGGTGCGTGTAAGGGATGGGCTGAGCCAGACGGTGAATATCACAGTACATGTTGCTGGAGCCCCACTCACATCGCTTCTTCAGTGCAAGGTAGTTGGCCTCCAGAGGCCAGTCCCTGCTTCATTTTGCCTGAGTGCCTTCTCTGAGTCTTCACTTTGGCCCTGTCCTCAGCAGGAGAGACATTTCAGTGAATCCATGCTCCCCGCTGCCCTCCCCAGGAGCCCCCAGTGACTGACTGACAAGAGTTGGAGGATAAATACTCCAGCCCCCTCATGTCTGGGGACAGAAAACTTTGCAGGGTGTGTTCCACATCCTTCCCTAAATTCCCCAGGAAGACCACCCCCCAACTGCCTTTGGTCACTCCAGTTAATAGTGACTTTTAGTGGTTGCTTTCCCTTCTGTGTTTCAATTCCACAACCTATCTGGGTGTCTTCTGAGATCTTTCCTAAATAAATGACTGGTTCTTACAACCAATATCTTTTTGATCAGCTAAGTCACTTCAGTCGTGTCTGACTCTGTGTGACCCCATAGATGGCAGCCCACCAGGCTCCACCGTCCTTGGGATTCTCCAGGCAAGAACACTGGAGTGGGTTGCCATTTCCTTCTGCAATGTATGAAAGTGAAAAGTGAAAGTGAAGTCACTCAGTTGGTTCTGACTCTTTGCGACCCCATGGACTGCAGCCCACCAGGCTCCTCCGTCCATGGGATTTTCCAGGCAAGAGTACTGGAGTGGGTTGCCATACTTCTGGGCAAACCTTAGCTAACAAAACCATATATCCATTCTGGGTTTGACCCTGAGGGCAATGGGAAGCTGGGAGGGTTATTAGCAAGGGCACCACACAATCTGTTGACTGTTTAAAAAATTAAATAAATGGGACAAAAGGTTCTGGCAACCTCCCATGGCCCACAGCCCACACCCTGTGAATTGTGCCTATGAAGTCCATACTGGAAGCCTCTCCATCAAGGAAGGGGATTTGTCCACCTGTCAGGCAGGATGGCCCCCCATCCGGGGGGTTCATGAGATTCCAGAGCATGTAGGTGACTCACCTGAGGCTTCACAGCCCCTTTCTCACTGTGATACTTTCCAGTAACACCTTCAAAAGCATTTTGTCCAAACCAGTCAAGAATGGGCCCCTCAGTCGACTCAAAACCTGTGGGTCAGAGCTACAAACACTATCACTTCTATGCAGCCTCCACTTGGGAAAGAGAGACGGAAGCCACGCCCTGCCTTCGGATCGGAGCCAGGGCTGTTTCCTTTGCAAGTCGGGCAGCTGCCAGTGAACCTGCTTCAAAAGCAGGACTCTAGACCATTAAGCGTACCTGGATCCTGGCACACGGCTCTCCTGGGAAGCAGCATGGCCTTCCTGGCTGAGGCACCTTTGAAATGTTCCCGGGTCAGCTTGCCCTTCAGTGTGAATGAGAAAGGACAGAGCTGCAGCCTCGGGCTGGCTGGAAGAGGGCATCAGAGTAGCATGTGCACACGTGGGAATAAAGGGAACTGACGGAGACGAGGCGCGTAGAGACGTCTGGGTCAGACAGGACCCACTCGCTCTGTGGTTGGACTGTCAGTCTCTCCCAGGAGCCTGCTTCCTGGAGACGGTGGGAGTGCCAAAATAATGATAAGACAATGGCACCACAGAGACTTGACGCCAACCCAGATATTATTACTAAATGAGTATTTTTGGACAAATTACTTAGCCTCTCTGTGGCTCGTCTCCCTCCCTTATAAAGTGGGGATAATATTACCTATTTCATAGCATTGCTCCAAGGCTTAAATGAGACCGTGTGTGTGAAAACCCCTAACGGGATGCCTAACATATACTGGTAAATATTCCTTTCCCGTCCCCATTATAACAACATGTTATACACATTGCTGACTACATGCCAGGCACTGTTGAAAGGAAACAATTACTGTTATCTCCTTACGATCTCAACAACCCAGTGAAGCAGGTCCTACAATTGTATAGGTTAGCAAGCTGAGTCAGGGAGGCTTACAGCTTACTTGAGTTTTGGTACTTGCAGGAGGTGGCACTAAGGCTGGAGCCCAGCGGATCTGACTCCAGAACCCAAGCTCATCACTCTTCACCTTTCACCCCCACTTCTACAAAAGATAAGGGAGCCCACCTTTCCCAGGAAAAATGCTTATATATTATAAGGCTATTGATCATGTCAATCATTTGTTTATGCTACATTTTCAAGGCATAAAGCTATAGTTGTGTCACTGGTGGTATATTTTATAGCTCTGACTTAAAAACCAAATGAACCAAAATAATGATGCTGCGCAGCAGTGGTTCACGAGACGTGGTCCACAGACCCACAGTATCAGCATCACCTGGGAAGGAATCAATTCAGTTCAGTTCAGTTGAGTCACTCAGTCATGTCCGACTCTTTGGGACCCCAGGAACCACAGCACGCCAGGCCTCCCTGTCCATCACCAACTCCTGGAGTCTACCCAAACCCATGTCCATCGAGTCCATGATGCCATCCACCCATCTCATCCTCTGTTATCCCCTTCTCCTCCTGCCCCCAATCTTTCCCAGCATCAGGGTCTTTTCCAGTGAGTCAACTCTTCACATGAGGTGGCCAAAGTATTGGAGTTTCAGCTTCAACATCGGTCCTTCCAATGAATACCCAGGACTGATCTCCTTTAGGATGGACTGGTTGGATCTTGCAGTCCAAGGGACTCTCAAGAGTCTTCTCCAACACCACAGTTCAAAAGCATCAGTTCTTTGGCACTCAGCCTTCTTCACTGACCAACTTTCACATCCATACATGACTACTGGAAAAACCAGAGCCTTAAGTAGATGGATCTTTGTTGGAAAAGTAATGTCTCTGCTTTTCAATATGCTATCTAGATTGGTCATAACCCTCAGATATGCAAATTCTTAGGCCCCAGCCCAGATCTACTGAATCAGAAACTCTGTGGGTGGCATCCAGCGATCTGTTTTAGCAAGCCTTCCTGGTGATGCTGTTAGACACTAAAGTCTGAGCACCACTGCCTTTGTAGAGTGTATATTTTCACTCTGGAGTAACTACAAAGCAAGAAAGTATTTTTTTTTTAATTTCCATTTGGGATTGGTAGGAGATGGAGGTAGTGGACATGGCCATTGAGGACAAATTCATTCATTCATCTATTTATTCCAAATCCATTTTTTGAGCACTGACTATGTATTAGGTACTATGCTGGGAATGCAGCATCAGGTAAAAATACAGATGTACAAGATTTGACCTACTTTTACAATCTATCAATCTAGTAGGGGAGGCAGCTATGTAGCACATAATTACACAGTTATTAAGTTGTGCCTATAGCAGGGCATATGGAGGAGAGAAAGAATGCATTAAGGGGGGTCAGCTTTAATTTTGGAGGTCTGTGACAGTCCTTCCAAGAAAGTGACATCTGAGTCAAGACACTGTCCAATGAAGCATGTGGGGAGGGGACAACCAAAAGGGGAACTGGGAGCAAGGATCTCAGTTGGTGGAGCAGCCTGTACAAAGGCCCTGAGAGGGAAGGTCTTCCATGGGGTGGTCTTAGGTGCACCCCCACAGGAGCCCTTTGGACCAGTTTTTATGTTTATCCTTTTGCTCAGATTCCCATTCTGTGTGATGGAGCAGAGTCAGTACCTGCACCCATGCACGGGGCCTCGTGTGACTCCAGCTTCTCTCAGGGAACTCTTTTCCATCCCATAGCCCCAGACAGAAGAACGGCCTGCCTGCTGCACCCCTAAGCCAGCAAGTGGAGAGTTCCACTCCCCACTTCCCGGGAAGGGTGAGCTCCACCTGAAGCCAGCAGCTCCGCACACAGAGGAGACACCTGGGTAATGCCGTCCCTGCCCATCACTCGAGCTTTTAGTTTCCTCCCTTTGTTTTTGCTACAGAAGTTCTCCTTTTTTCCCCCCAAGCTCAGCTAACATTTCTATTTTTCTTGTTCTATTTCACCCAGAATCTCTCTGTAGTTTAAGAGGAAACAGTAAGAGTGGACTTGCTACCGCAGCCCAATCCACTATATTTATGCGTAAATCCCCGCATCTACGTTAGGTGTCGTTGCCACACACCGCCGAGTACCATATTCATCCTCATCTGAACCTGGACCACAGAGGATTATAATCTCTACCTTAAGCACTTCCTGTCTGTGTGTGTGCTCATGCTCAGTTGCTCAGTTGTATCTGACTCTTTGCGACACCATGGACTGTGACCTGCCATGCTCCTCTGTCCATAGGGTCTTCCAGGCAAGAACACGGGGATGGATTGCCATTTCCTACTCCAGGGGCTCTTCCCTACTTGGGGACCAAACCCTCATCTCCCATGAGGTAGGTAGATTCTTTCACCACTGAGCCATCTGGGAAGAACCTCCTGATGAAATGCAAATTCCACACAGGCAGGGACTACCTGGCTGGCTCCCCAATATTCCCAGAACATAATGCCATCTGTGGCATATAATAGGTGCTCTATAAATATTTTTAAATGGACACATTAGTTCATTGGTAACTTTTATAACACCATACAAGTTGGATCATATCTTTCCCCTTTTAAAGATAAAGATACTGAGGCTTGGAGCTTTAGGTAATTCACCAAAGTGAAAGTGCTAGTTGCTCAGTCATGTACAATTCTGCGATCCCATGGACTGTAGCCTGCCAGGCTCCTCTGTCCATGGAATCCTCCAGGCAAGAATACTGGAGTGGGTTGCCATTCCCTTCTCCAGGGGATCTTTCCAACCCAGGGATCAAACCCAGGTCTCCTGCATTGTAGGCAGATTCTTTACCACCTGAGCCACCAAGGAAGCCCAATTCACCAAAAGCCCATCATAATGTAAGTTGCAAATCTTGGGTTCAAAACCAAAGCTGCTAAATCCCAAAGACCTCTTTTCTCCATGCATAATGTTGCCTCTTCAACAGGCCTGAAACTCTAGAAGGGCTAGGTTTGTAGGTGGGTGCAACTGGATGGAAAATAGGACTGCTTCTTTCTGCCCTGAATCAGGACAGAGTTTGTGTGATTGGAAATGAAGGGTGTTGACCCTGGGGCATGGACCAGTCTTTGGGTGGCTGACAGAATGGGGTGAACGGAGACATCCCTGCACAGCTGCAACCAACAGGGGATGCTCTCACCCTGGTAATAATGAAGTTTAATCCCTCATAAAGATAGCACCAGATATGCCCCGTAAAGAGAAGCAGGATCTTCCACATAAAAAGTCAGCTCAGACTGCTGTGCATGCCTTCAGGGTTGCTCCCTGGACATAGTGCTCTGGAGTATGCAAAGAGGGTCACAGGGGGACCCACTGTCACCAAGAAAACCACAAGAAGAGAGGTCGATGATTGTCAATCCAAGAGAGCCACGTTAGGTTTGTGAGGCATTCAAAATTCTGAACCCTTAGCAGATTTAGCAAAGCAGTAACTATTACCTCATCATCAAAGTTGAATGAAGAAAAGCAGGGTATAGATTGTATTTCATGATCATTTCAACCTTGTGCATCAAAATATGTGCAAAGTGAAAAAGACAAGAACTAAAGCCAATACATGAAGAATTGCTAGAGCAGGACTCGGTGCAGGTTTTCCCCCTCATTTTCTATGTTGCCCTAGTTTTCAATAATGAACCTAACTCTTTGGAATAAAACAGAATTCCATTTTAAAGGAAAATAATGCTTACTGAGTGCCTGTTATCTGGCTATTTCTTTCCATTTCACGCAACATCAGGAAGGTGCATAATATTATTCTCATTTTACATGTAAGGACATTCACCTCTGAGAGGCTTAGTAACTCAACCAAGCTGAAGCTGGTTAATTGAAAAGCCAAAGTTTAAATATAAATCCTGACCTATTCTAAAGTGGTTATTTCCAACTCTGACTTCGTGTCAGAATCATTTGGGAAGTGTTTAAAAATCCAGGCTACACCCCAGACCAATTAAATCTGAATCCTTGGACCCAAGACCCCAGAATTTTCTTAATGTCCTCATCAGTTACAGCATGCAGCCAAGACTAAGAACCACTGCTCTAAAGTCTGTGTGCTTGCCTAACTACTCAATTGTGTTCATTTCCCATGCTAGTAAGGTTATGTTCCAATCCTTTAAGCTAGGCTTCAGCAGTTTATGATCCAAGAACTTTCATATGTACAGGCTGGATTTAGAAAAGGCAAACAAACCAGAGATCAAATTGCCAACATCCACTGGATCATAGAGAAAGCAAGGGAATTTCAGAAAAACATCTACTTCTGCTTCATTGACTACACTAAAGCCTTTAACTGTGTGGATCCCAAGAAACTGGAAAATTCTTCAAGAGATGGGAATACCAGAACACCTTACCTGTCTCCTGAGAAACCTGTATGCAGGTCAAGAAATAACAGTTAGAACTGGACATGTAACAACAGACGGGTTCCAAATTGGGAGAGGAGTACATCAAGGTTGTATATCGTCACCCTGCTCATTTAACTTCTATGCAGAGTATATCATGCAAAACGCCAGGCTGGATGAAACACAAGCTGGAATCAAGATTGCTGGGAGAAATATCAACAATCTTATATATGCAGATGATACTACTCTAATGGCAGAAAGCAAAGAGGAACTAAAAAACTTCTTGATGAGGGTGACAGAGGAGAGTGAAAAAGCTGACTTAAGATTCAACATTCAAAACACTAAGACCATGGCATCCAGTCCCATCACTTCAAGGCAAATAGAAGAGGAAACAATGGAAAAAGTGACAGATTTTATTTTCTTGGGCTCCAAAATCACTGTGGTGATTGTGCACTGGTGACTGCAGCCATGAAATTAAAAGACACTTACTCCTTGGAAGGAAAGCTGTGACAAACCCAGACAACATATTAAAAAGCAGAGACACCACTTTGCTGACAAAGGTACATAGAGTCAAAACTATGGTTTTTGCAGTATTCATGTACAGATGTGAGAGTTGGACCATAAAGAAGATTGAGCACCAAAGAATTGATGCTTTCAAATTGTGGTGCTGGAGAAAACTCTTGAGAGTCCCTTGGACAGCAAGGAGATCAAACCAGTCAATCCTAAAGGAAATCAACCCTGAATATTCACTGGAAGGACTCATGCTGAAGCTAAAGCTCCAGTAATCTGGCCCCCTGATATGAAGAGCCAACTCACTGGAAAAGAGCCTGATGTAAGAAAAGATTGACGACAAAAGGAAAAGGGGGCAGCAGAAGATAGGATGCTCAGATAGCATCACTGACTTAATGGACATGAATTTGAGGAAACTCCAGGAGACAGTGAAGGACAGCAAAGCCTTGTGTGCTATAGACCATGGGATCGCAAAGAGTCAGACACGACTCAGCAACCAAACAGCAACAACAAATGCTGCTTCTCAGTATATAGGGACATCTGTCTCAAACAAATGAAAAGTAAATATACACTAAGTCCCTTACATTAAATAAGTTATATTTCAAGAGCCCATTCATAAGTCTAATTTGTTCTTAAGTCCAAAAAAGTTAGCCTAGGTATCCACCTAACACAGTCGGTTACATATACAATAATATAGTATTGTACTGTAATAGGTTTATAATACTTTTCACTCAAATATACATAAAAAACAAACAAAAAATAAAACATTTTTAATCTTACAATATAGAACCTTGAAAAGTACAGTAGTACAGTACAACAGCTGGCACACAGGGGCTGGCATCAAGCAAACAAAAGAGTTATTGACAAGAGGAGGGAGAGGCGGAGATGGGAGATGGTAGAGCTGAAGGACTGTCAGCAATAGGATATGGAGCGCAAGCTGCAATTTCACTCACACCTGACATTCAGTACCAGCTACTTTTACACCTGCTTCCAGACATCCTGGGCTTTAAAGAAAGATACTATACTCTGTACTCTACAGAGTACTGTACAGAATATACAAAAGCACAACCTCCTGTAGAGGATGCTTGTACCTGACAACATATGCTAGACTCATGAGCTAACTTACATGACTGGACATGTAAATGTGTGTCCGCATCTTTGAAAAGTCACAACTTGAAGGTCTGTATGTAGAGGACTGACTGAAAACCACTTTTATTAAACCTCCAATACCAACAAACACAGCTGGAGCACCCACTGAAAACCCTGTGGACTTCAGAGCCTCTCCCATGTGTCCATGTCAGTGTGTGGAAGAGAGCTAGCCATCCTGCAGAAGCAGGGTCGCCCAACCAAGTGGGAAACGGAATAGAAACACTGAAGAGAGACTCCTGAAGGCTGGACCCATTTACACAGGTTTACTGGTTAACCAGATTCTGGAAAGAAGGGGAGGACTTGAGCAGCAAAGAGCCTCAGAGACTAACGGGAAAGTTTCAACGAACCAAGACCAGAGTGAATTCAAGTCAGCTACACCCACCATATAAAAGCCTAGCATGCAGCTCTGTGGGGCAGTCACAGAGGGTGATTTATTTACACAACTGAAAAATAGACACAGAAGAGAACAGCCCTGGGAGGGCCAGATGAACTGATCTGAGACAAGTTCACAGGCAAGAGGTCGAAGCTAATGCACATGTGGATCAACTAGAGGTCAGAGCACCAAGCTAGAGAACAGAGACCAAGCTAGCGCAGAGTAATGACTCACAGTATTAAGGATGACAAAACATGTTTGTGGAGCGCTTGCCACGCAGGAGTGATGGTTGGAATTACTGCCCCCTCTCCTTCTTACTGTGGGCATGATATGCTTCTTAACCCCCAACAATTTCAGGTGCCGCCTTGTGACCTGCTTTGGCCAATGGGATAGAAGCAGATGTTGATATAAGCAAAAGCCTGAACTGTACTTGTGTGGTTGGGCTTGCTCTCTTGTGCTTCTTCCTCTTACCCTATAAAGAAACATATCCTGGGTAACTGCTAATGCAGAGAATGGGAGATATGGAATAGACCTGGTCCAACCCACAGTGTTGAAGGCAAGCCCAGGCTAGATCAGCCAAACCCAGCCAACCTTCAGGTGCATGTGCAGGAGGAAGATGCTATATTAATCAGGGTTCTCCAGAGAAACAGAACCAATAACATATACTTAGATATAGATATAGGCATTCCTGATGGCTCATATGGTAAAGACTCTGCCTGCAGTGCAGGAGACCTGAGTTTGATCCCTGAGTCAGAAAGATCCCCTGGAGAAGGGAATGGCTACCCACTCCAGTTTTCTTGCCTGGAGAATCCCATGGATAGAGGATCCTGGCAGGCTACAGTCCATGGGGTTTCAAAGAGTCAGACAAAACTGAGCAACTAACACACATACACACACACACACATAAAACCAAACCCTCTTTGTACACAGTCCAAAGGCTTGAGGACCAGGAGAGCCAATGGTGTAAGTTCCAGGCCAAGCCAGGAGAATATCAATGTCCCAAGTCAAGCAGGCAAAGTTCCCCTTTGCTCATGCATGAGCGCTCAGTCACTTCAATCATCTTGACTCTTTGCATCCCTATGAATTGTAGCCCACCAGGCTCCTCTGTCCATGGGATTCTCCAGGCAAGAATACTGGAGTGGGTTGCCATACTCTCCTCTAAGGGATCTTCCCAGCCCAGGGATTGAACCCATGTCTCCTTCATTGCCTGTGAATTCTTTACCCCTGAGCTACCAGGGAAGCCCTCCCCTTGCTCAGACTTTATGTTCTAGTCAGGCCCTCAACTCATTGCAATCTGCTTTACTCGGTCTACTCATTCACAAGTTAATCTCATCCAGAAATACCCTTACAGACACACCAAATATCTGGGCCTCCCAGCAATGTAAAGCTGATGCATAAAATTAACCCTCACAGATACTTATTATTGTATGGGTGTGCCACTGAAATGATGAGGGAGTTTGTTACACAGCAAGAGCTGACTGAGACACATGATTGTCTCATTGCATCCTCTCCACAACTCAGGGAGAGAAGCGCTATCATTGTATTACAGCAGAGGAAACAAAGTTTTAGGGAGGCTAAGTAACTTGCCTAAAAACAATAGGTGGGAGATCTATGTTTCTGATCAAGATCTCCCTTTAAAGACCATGCTTCAAACCACTACCCTATGCCACCTCCTTGAGCTTTCAGGGCAAGAGAGCCAAGGACTGACTCAGCAGTAACACTTTCCCTGGGCTTTTATCAAGGTCTGAATCATAGTAGGGCTTCCCTTGTGGCTCAGCTGATAAAGAATCCACCTGCAATGCGGGAGACCTGGGTTTGATCCCATAGGGCAGGCAAAAGTTAAGAGCCAGAGAACAGAGGTGATCCAGTAGTCACAGGGACATTGCTCTGGAAACTTCCACCTCTGAAATGACAACATGAGCATAGGGGTTATGTTTCAAATGGTCAAGATTTAAAGAGGGACTGGCACCTCCAAAGCTCTTACAAGCCATTCTGTCTTGATGAGAGTGCAACACATCTGGAGAGAATGGTGCTGTATGATCTCAAGGAAAATGAGCACACTTTAACACAGGGCTTCTCAGCCTGAGCTCTGTGGACACTCAGAGCCTGATGATTCCCTGTGGAAAGTGCATCCTGTGCACTATAGGACGTTCAGAAGCATCCCTGCTTTCTATCCGTTGAATGCCAGTAACAGTCCTTGATGCGACAACGAAAAATATCCCTAGGTATTGCCAAATGTTCCTGGGGGGGGCAAAATCACCCCTAGTGAAGAACTTAATATATTAAGTATTTCCTTGGAATTAGCAACAATCATCACTGAGAGTGTCACTGATTCCTGAACATGGCTACAGCTCAGAGTCATGTGAAGAGCCCTGGGAAATGCATACCCGCAGGCCATGCTCTGACTCACTGACTCAGAACCTCTGGAGCAGAGGCCTGAGACTCTGAATTTTGACAGACTTCTTGGATGATTCTTTTCAGCCTGCCCAACCTCAGACAGTCACTAAGGAGCCATGGTCTTGGTCAGCACTGGTTACCAGCTCCACATTTACGGATGCTATAGAAAATAATCACATTTTCCAGCTGCCCAGCACTTTAGGGACAACAGCTTTCATATGTTAGGGGCATTTCTGCCTTACAAGCCCTTCCTCCCCAAGAAAGAAGCCAGAAGATTTGCTTACCAAGTTTTCTGAGAATCAGGTGTACTCAAGGGAAACCTCAGCTCAGGAGACAGCACTGTGAGGAAGCAGGCACCTGGAAGAATCTATCTTTCTGGCAATGGTGGCAGTAGCAGCAGGTGGCTCTTGGGGCATCAGGGCAATGTTCAGATCTGGTAATATGAGCATGGTGCCCAAATCCAGGGACAGCAAGAGTGTGGTCTTTATAGACCAGCCCTGGAGTTCCTGGAAAGCCCAACCTCCAGCCCTTTTATAAAATCTGTGTGTACCTTCATTGCCTTTAATAAATTCTTTTCTGCTTAAACTAAACTCAAGTGGCTTCTGTTGTCTCCAATCAAGAAAAGGTAACTTAATCCCTATGACCCTTTGAGGAAAGAAAGATTAGCAGTATTAGGAATATAACATAGGTGCCCAGAGCTTGGAGGTTGAGACTGGACTGTCTGGGTTCAAATCCCAGCTCTGTCACATACACTGCTGCTATAGGCAAGTTACATCAGCCTTCTGAGCCTCAGTTTCCACTAAGAACAATGAAGGCAGTATATACTTCACCTATTCTTTTGAAGATCAAAAGGGAGAGTTTAAGTGGTACTTTGTACATTTTGGTATTGTAGTTCAGTCACTCAGCTGTGTCTGATTCTTTGCTATCCCATGGACTGCAACACACCAGGCTTCCCTGTTCTTTACTATCTCCCAGAGTTTGCTCAGACTCATGTCCATTGAGCCGATGATGCCATCCAACCATCTCATCCTCTGTCATCCCCTCAATCTTTCCCAACATCAGGGTCTTTTCTAATGAGTTAGCTCTTGGCATCAGGCGTCCAAAGTACTGGAGCTTCAATTTTAGCATCAGTGCTTCCAATGAACATTCAGGACCGATTTCCTTTAGGATTGACTGGTTTGATCTCCCTGCAGTCCAAGAGACTCTCATGAGTCTTCTCCAGCACCACAGTTCAAAAGCATCAATTCTTTGGTGCTCAGCCTTCATTATGGCCCACATACTGTACATGACTACTGGAAAAACCATAGCTTTGACTACATAGACCTCTGTTAGCAAAGTGCTATCTCTGCTTTTTAATACGCTGTCGAGGTTTGTCATAGCTTTTCTTCCAAGGAGTAAGCATCTTTTAATTTCATGGCTGAAGTCACTGTCCACAGGGATTTGGAGCCCAAGAAAATAAAGTCTGTCACTGTTTCCATTGTTTCCCCATTTATTTGCCACGGAGTGATAGGACCAGATGCCATGATCTTAGTTTTTTGAATGCTGAGTTTTAAGCCAGCTTTTTCACTCTCCTCTTTCATCCTCATCAAGAGGCTCTTTAGTTCCTCTTCACTTTCTGCCATTGTCGTGATGTCATCTGCATATCTGAGGTTATTTATATTTGTTACAGCAATTTTGATTCCAGTTTGTGCTTCGTCCAACCTGGCATTCTGCATGATATGCTCTGCATAGAAGTTAAATAAGCAGGGTGACATAAATAGACAGCCTTGACACACTCCTTCCCCAGTTTGGAACCAATCCATTGTTCCATGTCCGGTTCTAACTGTTGCTTTTTGACCTGCATACAGGTTTCTCGAAAGGCAGATAAAGTGGTCTGGTATTCCAATCTCTTTAAGGATTTTCCACAGTTTGTTGTGATCCACACAGTCAAAGGCTTGAGCATAGTCAGTGAAGCAGAAGTAGATGTTTTTCTGGAATTCTCTTGCTTTTTCTATGATCCAGTGGATGTTGGCAATTTGATCTCTGGTTTGTCTGCCTTTTCTAAATCCAGCTTGTACATTTGGAAGTTCCTGGTTCACGAACTGTTGTTGTACATACAAAACACATTAGCTTTGTTATTGTTGAGTGTTATGCCAAAGAAAAATGAGATTGCAAAGAAAAAAAGAGCTTTATTGGGGGTCTTACGAATTCAATTCAGGAGACACTGATTTGAGTAAAACTGAACTAGTGTTCCAGGAAAGAGAGTCAGGGCAAAAGCCACGGAACTGTGCACAAGTTATGATTGACCTTGACACAGAATGGAAATATTTGTTCTTAAGGAATAGACTGTCAAGAGTTATTTAGTGTAAGGGTCCGACAAGTAGATAGGCTGTCATAAGTTATTTTAAGGCAAGGGTCCGATAAGCATCTTGAGTTTTTGGCAGATGTTGTGGATGCCTTCTTTCAGACAATAAGTGGTCAAAAGGTCAGATTCCATCTGGGCTGAGACGTGCTGAAGACCACTTCCTCAACAGACTCCTGGCTCCATCTAAGATCTCTTAGCAATACCACCTCCATTTTTGTTTTCCTTTCACAATTGGTTCTGAAAGCTTTTCACCTTCCCTAAGACTCCCGCGGATCTAGTCTCCTCCATGTTCTTTAGAGGTCAAGCCGTTCCCACCACTGTCTCTTTTCCCTTGTGAGACTCCTGGCTGGAATAACCTCCCTTTTTATTTCTACCTCTTTCAAAACCTAACTTATTTCCCTCCTGCACAAAAGCCATGCTATTATTTTCCTTCTCTGAAGCTCGGTAGCATCTGGCAATCCCTACTGCAAAACTTTAGTACTTAATTATGTATTGCTGTGATAATCCCAGTGGTTCATCCTGGACAGGTCCTAATCTCAACAGCTAGACTGTAGACTTCTTGAGGGCAGATCTCTTGCTTCCTATGTTTTGGCCAACCCCCACTGGGCAGCACATTTAGGAGAAAAAAGAAAGAAAAAGGTGTCATATTGAACTGAGCAACTCAATAGATGCTAAAATGTCTCAGGTCACAGGAGCAGGGGAAGGTGAGCAATGAAACCAGGAGTGCCTCTCCAGGCAGCCCTGAATCTCACACAGCAGAAGGGCCAGGAGGCTGTTTGGTAATTTGCATACAGATGACATTCTGCAAAATGCAGGTGCCTGCCTTCTCACCACAGAGGCCAATTAAATGCTTTACATTTTAAAAACAGACTCTTTAAGAAATGCCTTTGAGAACAATTAAGAACACAACACACAGTAAATGAAACAGGAAGTTATTAAAGCTGCTGAAAGAAGTTGAGGAAAATGGCCATTGGCCAAATGGGAGGAAACAGAGTCCAGTGGATCAGACAATGAACTTTGGAAGCCGATAGAGGTCCTAGTCCCAGCAGAGCCTCTCACAGGCCAGTTGTAAAATAGAGGTAATAACAGTACTTGCCTGATAGGGAAGTTGCTAAAATTGAATGGATTAATACATATAAAGTAATTAAAACAGCGCCTAGTACTTAAGTGCTCAATGACTGTTGGTTGCTATGATTATAACGATTATTAATATAGTGTTATATATGCTCCAAAATAGCAGGGACCTTTCCTGCTTTGTTTTTTTAGCACCCCGGCACTTTCAGCACACAGGAGGAAACTCCATAAATGTTTGTTGAATGAGCAAATTAAACAGCAAGCTTAGCGGGTGACAAATTACGATCCTAAGCAGCTTGCAGACCTGCTGCCCAGGTGCCTTCAAGTGCTCCTTCCTTCCCATGGCCAAGTCTCAGGAACTCCCTCTTGTAACTGTCAACCCCATTTGACAGCCCACAAGGGCCCCCTCTGGGTTCATCCGCTCAGTCTCTCCTGGCCAAGGCCCTCCATCCCCTCCTTAACAGATCCGGTCCCTGCATCCTGCCCAGAGCCCCATGGACCTGCACATCCTGAGCTGAAACCCTAGAATCTTACAGACCATGATTTAAATCCTGACGTTCAGCATCTTGCTAACTTGTGTCCTTGGTTCATTTTCTTCATCTCCCTGATCTCAGTTTCCTCACCTGAAAAGTAGAATAAGAGTACCCACTTATGGGTGTAAATTCCTGCTACTGTGCCCAGTACAGCATCTGCATATAAAAGGGGGTGTTTGCAAACTTAGCCAATCAGTCGTGTCTGACTCTTTGGGATCCCATGGATTGTAGCCTGCCAGGCTCCTCTGTCAATGGGGGTTTTCCAGGTAAGAATACTGGCTGTGCTGCGCTTAGTCGCTCAGTCATGTCTGACTCTTTGAGACCCCATGGATTGTAGCCCATCAGGCTCCTCTGTCAAAGGGAATTCTCCAGGCAAGAATACCAGAGTGGGTTGCCATGCCCTCCTCCAGGGGACTAGAGCAGGTTGCTATTCCTACTCCAGGGGATCTTCCTGACCCAGGGATCAAACCCACATCTCTTGTGTCTCCTGTATTAGCAGGCAGATTCTTTGCCACTGTGCCACCGGGGAAGTCCTGAAAGATGGCCCACTGCTAATTCCTTCCTGGCCTGCTACTTCCACAATCTGGTAGAATCACGAGGGCCCCATAAAAACACTAGATGAGCCATTTGGCCAGCAAGAGCCTGGTGATTGAAATCATGAACATCAAGTCTATTTCTCCAAAAGAGAGCAGAACTTTGTAATAAGACTGAATTGTGGTAGAATGCTGGGAGAAGCTGTGTGCCGCAGGCTTAACGGGTAAGATATAAAGGGCACATCCTCAGAGGCCGGGGGACAGGTTTATTAATAGGATTAAAGTCAGAGGGAGCTGCTGGAGAGCCAGGGTGGCTTCTCAGCGTGAAATAGTGTGTACTCACAGATAAAATCACCCACACAGCAGCCAAGAGGCCACTTTAGGAAAAAAAATGACAGTGGGCTACTGGGATAGGAAATGCCAGTGGTCCCCCAAGCACTGGTCCATGATCTTCTGTAAGGATGGTGACATCAGAATCACCAAAGGAGGTTTTCCAAGTACAGACAGACTTTAGACCCACATCTAGGGTTCAGTCCCGGGGTTGAAAAGATCCTCTGGAGGAGGGCACGCAATTCATTCCAGTATTCTTGCCTGGAGAAGCCCATGGACAGAGGAGCCTGGCGGGCCAGTGTCCACAAAGTCACAAAGAGTCGTATATGACTGAGCAACGAAGCACACACACACACACACACACACATAATTAAGTCACTCCAAAACTTGGCTGCCTCTTCAGCATCATACCAGTGAATCATACCAGTGAATCTTTTATAAAGTGTTAACAGCTTCCCAGGGACCACTGATAATCACTGTGAAGAAGGAATTCATAGGGCCCGATCTCCATTTCAGGCCTGTTCATGCTGATCATGCTCGGGCACCTCTCTAATGAACTTTGAACTCTGTGCTTAGTGCCCGTGGAAATTACAATGGAGGGATAAGACCCCTCTCTGGACAGGGGAATCTCGAAGATTATACCCAGGATACTGAATACCTAAGAGAAAACATGCACTAATCACCCCTGGCTCCGGACAGGTCATAAACCCTGGCTCCGGCAGGTCATAAACTTTCTGATAGTAACCTTGGGCTTATCGACTATTAACCATTTGGAGTGTAACCTCGGGCTTATTGATTATCGACTGTTCTAACACATGATACTTGAATGATGGCATTATTGTGATTGTATTTACCTTTCCTTTGTTGATGTAAGTTCCGGGTGATTTGGGGTGGTGGGTTTAGACACGTACACATGAGTATAAAAGATCCTCACAAATGCTGGTCGGGGTCCTTGGCTAAGAGGAGACTCTGCCTTGGGCCCGCCGGTGTAATAAACTGCACTCCACTATCTGCATTGTCCTTCTGAGTGAGTTTGTTTCCCAAACGCGTGGCTACAACAACTGGACTAGAAATTCTAGCATACGTGCACGCTAAGCCGCTTCAGTCATGTCTGACTCTTTGTGACCCTACGAACAGCAGCCTGCCAGGCTCCTCTGTCCATGGGATTCTTCAGGCAAGAATAGTGGAGTGGGTTGCCATGCCCTCCTCCAGGGGATCTTCCCAACTCAGGGACTGAACCAGCGTCTCTTATGTCTCCTGCATTGGCAGGTGGGATGTTTACCACTAGTGCCACCATTTAACATATATCCATTTCATATTTTGGTAAGACAGCGATAAGAAGAAAAGACGGCCACATTCTTCATTGAGCTTACAGTTGACTACTGGAGACATTAACCAAAGAACCAATCAATCACCCAATCATTCATTCATTCTAAAATGAAGTAAATACTATGTGCTAGTCTGTACTAGGGATTCTGACTGAGCCCTAAATATAGGATGCAGCAAGAAGCCTGGCAGAGTCATATTTTAGATTTTAACCTATTCACGGGAGGCATTATTGTTTCTTTGTCTTTTTAGAATTATGGCCCATATTAGTTACTAAGATGAGAAACGTTTCCTCAAGTTGAGAGAAAAGATTATGTTTGCAAGATCACAGTTCCCAGATTTGAGAAAGAGGTTTGCACAACTAAAATACTGACAGTATATTCTCAAATGATACAGGCGAGTTGGAAGGGCGACAAAAGTAAAAGGGAAAAACTAGGAGCAGCAGCAATCGTATCGAGAACATATTAAACTCTAATTATGTGCCGGCACTGATCTAAGCGCCAAACAAACATAAAGATAAACACACATAGCCCTTTCACGGCAACTGGATGGAGCAGCAAAAGAGTAGCCTTCTGCAGGGGTGATTTCACGGCGGCACCGGTGGTCTTAAGAGTATCCCTCCATTCCACCGTGTTCTTTCTTCACATTCAGGGCACCCTTTGGCTTCACGCACATGTCACTAAGGCTTTACGCACAAAAATGTGCGGCAGTGGTTTCTAATGGCACAAAACCTGGAAACAAAACGCCTGAAAGTCAGGGTTTGCTTAAATTATCTCTAGCGCATCCACCTAATTGAACAATGAGACACCTCTCTCTGTACTGATACAGAGCCCTTTCCAAGACTAATCAGGAAGTGAAAAATGCAAGCTCCGGGAGGATGTGTGCTGTTTTTCAAATTTTATGTCCTATGCATATATTGACTTTGCAAAAGCAATGTAGAGCAATATACCAAACTGTTAATCGAGTGTGATCCAATAGTCTGTGCAAGGACAAGAAAAATTGGGAAAGAAGTTTGGGAAAACGTTAGCTGGTTATGTTTGTGTAGTAGACCACTGGATTTTTTTTTTCTTCTATTGTTCTGTATTTCTAAATTTAGATGGAATACTTTCACCATTAAATAAAAATTTAGTAAAAGAAAATCATGAGTCCAGGCTAGGGATTTGCTTAGGTTTTTAAAACCTTACAATACATATAGGAAGGGATTTATGAACAAGAAACAGATAACAAAAAATGGCAGAAAATGTCAAGGAAATGGGTAGAAAGGCATAAACCTTAGAATAATGTGCCAAAAAAAAAAATCAAAGGTCTTTCAAAACTGAGTTTTAAAGCATCATTAAGAGGTTATTTTCTGGGTTTTTTTCTTTTTTTAAGTGTATTGGTTAGGACTTTTTGATGTAATTGACAGGAAATCCAACTCAAACTGGATTAAGCAAAAGAGAGGATTATTGGCTTACAGAATTGAAAAGCCCAGGGAAAGGATTTATTCAGGAATAGCTTGCTTCTGAGGCTCACCTGCAGAAAGCCTTCCTTTTTCTCTTGGCACAGCTCTCTACTGTGAGGCTTCAAAATCAGACCCAAGTAGTGGCCCCTGAAAACCTAGGCTCACTTCACTGTTATTGCTAGCAGTTCTAGAAGAAAAGAGCCTCTGCCTGTTCCCCTAACAGATGCAACTGCATCTAATTCACACCATTGGGCCACATGCTCATCTCTGAACCAATCACTGGAGTCAAGAGAATACAAAGTTCTAATGGGCTAGCCTAGGACACACAACAAACCCTGGAGCCCAGGGTGGATTCAACACCACATGAAAATGTGCCCAGTTAACTCCTTTTCCATAAGGTCCAGACATTTAAAAATGTACCGAGAAAGGACAGTATCTCTTCCAGGGCAGGAAGTTAACGTTTGTGGTTTGGGAGCCACAGAAGGCTTGGCAAAGGTAATTGTACCTGTGCCTGACATCTTTCTTTCTAAAAAAAACCCACTCATTCTTTTCAGTTTTCTTATTCCTCATCTTCAACCTCTCCTTCTTCAGTTATCTGTGCAATTCAATATTTTATTTATCTTATGATGTTTTAGCTACCACAGTAATGTAACTTATTCTCAGACTTACAAAGCAATAGAAAAATGTGCAGTAAAAAGTGAGTGCCCCTACTTCTTGCAAAACCCCTGGTGACAGTTTGGTACATAACCTTCCACAATATTTATTGTGTGCATATAAGCAAATCATGTTTAATACAATGTTCCATATTTATACAAAAGTGGTGAAATATCCACCAGAGCGGCCAGCAGCCTTGCCTGGTCTCTGGAGCACGTGTGTGGTGTTTCTGAGGACACATCCAGAAACCATGTTTACTGCCCCTTCCATTCATTCCTCTACCAGTCAACAAGTGTTTAAGTGCCTACTATGGGCCAGCTGCCATGCTGGGTGCTCAGAATACGGGGTGAACCAAACAGACCCAGCGTCCTTCCTACAGACAAAATCTGGGCTACAAGGACGATGAGTCTAACTCAGTTCAAGAAATGCATTCACCAAACACCTTCTCCACATCAGCCCTTGTACAGGGTGTGGGTTCTCACTGGTAAATCAGACATAGCCCCTGCCCTGAAGTGCTCACAGAATAGTAGAAGAGGCATGTGAGAAAATGAAATATTTTCTTTTCATTTTTCATTATATTATTATTAACTAAATGTATGGAGCATTTACTATATGTCAGGCACTACACTAAGCACTTTACATGAGCTGACTCATTTAATCCTCACAAGGACCTTGGGGGTAGGTATGATGACTATCCCATTTCACAGACGTGGACACTGAGGCTCAGAAAGGACCAAAGGACTTGCTTGAGGTCTCATAACTGGTGAGTGACTGGGCTGTGACTCAAGCCCAGATCTATTAACATTTGTCTCCAAGACTCCTTCTTTTTCTTTTATTCACCAGCTATTCCACTCCACAATGTTTTCTTTTGCTCTTCATCAGCAGATTCCTACAGATCCCACATGACTCAACTCCACCCCAATCAATTTGTGCCTGAGTTTCCAAACTTTAGAAAAAGGCTTTACGTGAACTACATTGATAGCTACATTGACTGAAAATTGTGTCACGTACAGCAAAGAATATCTGTTCCCAGGGCACCCAGTGAGACAGAAGTAGGTCTGTTAGCAGTTTCATATTCCACACTCCAATCAGAAGATTAATGTTTCAAGTCTCACGCCTCCTGAGCTTAAAACCAGGGGCATCAAAGTAATGAGGGGCTTGAGCCTTCCATGAGGTTTGGACTAATGACCACCGAGCATCAGTTCAGCCCTGAGCCCCCGTGACGTTGAGTTCAGCATGGTGAGAAAACCTGACAAGGATCTTGGTCAAAAGGAGTCTTAATCATTTACTAGAAAAGGCTAATTGACCAAGATCTCACTATCATTTATTTTTAAACCAACATAAGTCATAATTTTATCTATTATCTCACCCCGATCAGCTTTCCTGCCCTTGCCCTGCATCCAATCACTGTCAGCCAGCTCTAGGATGTAAACCTCTGTGGATGTCGCCTTGACAGCAGACGTGTCGTTATCTCCATAAGAAGGTATTTCTGCTGACAGAGCCAACTGCCAGGCTGGTCCTTCAGAATTCCATCTTTCACTCTGCCATCCCCTCCCCAAGCTCCTGTTCTCCACTCAGACCTTTAATTCATTTCAATGGTGTTCTACTGAGCTTCCACCCTGGGCCGGACAGAAAGATGAGTGAGACTCAGGTCTTATAAGATATAAGATCCATGGCACTCATGGTCAGAAGGAAAGAACAGACAGCTTACACCAAACTAAAAAAGAGTAATGTATAATATTTCCCATGCAGCACTATAAGGAAAGGGGCTTCTCTGGTGGCTCAGTGATAAAGAATCTGCCTGACAAGCAGGAGACATGGGTTGGATCCGAGTCAGGAAGATCCCCTGGAGAAGGAAATGGCAACCCATTCCATTATTCTTGCCTGAGGAATCCTACGGATAGAGGAGCCTGGCAGGCTACAGTCCATGGGGTCGCAAAGGAATCAGACACGACTTAGTGAAACAACAACAACGTGAGGAAAAACAAGATACAGAGGAAAGGGTTTTGTATTCTCTCTGGAGAACACAGAAGGCAGAAAGAAGTTTTCACAGATAAGGGTTCTAAAGAATGAATAGGAGTTTTCCGGCAGGGGGAGGAAATAAAGGCAGGAAATTCTGAAATGGCATGTTTGGGGAAGAAAAGAGGGTTTCACAGAAGTTAGTAAATCTATATATAGAAAGAGGAAGAACAGGGGATTTCCCTGGTGGTCCAGTGGTTAAGAATCCATCTTCCAATGCAGGGGCCATGGGTTCGACCCTTGGTAAGGGAACTAGGATCCCACATGCCCTGGGCAATTAAGCCCATGGACCACAGCTACTGGAGCCCACGAGCTCTAGAGCCCGTGCTCCACAAGGGAAGCCTTTGCACTGCAACTACAGAGAAGCCCCCCAGCACCACAAGGAAAGAGCCTGAGCACCCCAACAAACCCAGAATAACCAAAAAAAATTTTTTTAAAGGAGGAGCAAAGTGACAGATGAGTATGGGAAATTATGATGGCCCCAGCCACTTGGATTGCTCAGCTCTGTAAAATTTTCTAGATTTGGAAATAATTCCACACTAACAGGAACACTGCAAGATTTGTATAAAGAACTCTTATATCCCCTTTCATCTAGTTTCCCAAGAGTCAACACTTTGCCATACTAGCTGTATCATCTTCTCTCTGTGTATACGTATATGTATTTTTTTTAAACAATTTGAGAGTGATTTGCAGTCATGATATTCCTTTACCCCTAAACACTTCAGTGAGTACTTCCTAAAACCAAAGTCATTTTCTTAGATAACTACTAAATAAATCCAGGAAATTTAAGTTGACTTAATACTATTATCTGATCCACAGACTATATTCATATTTCACCAACTTTCCTGATAATTTTCTTTATACCAAAAATTTTAAATTGGAACCCTATTACTCCATATTCTTGTCTGGAGTATCCCAAGGACAGAGGAGACTGGTGGGCTACAGTCCATAGAGTCGCAGAGTCAGACATGACTCTAGCGACTTAGCACACACACACCACTACTCCCAACATGTCCTGCTTTATTTTTTTTTCATAGCATTTACCACCACTTAACATATACATTTTTTAATTAAAAATTTTTTTATTGTAGTTGCTTTACAGTGTTAGCTTCTGCTATACAGCAGAGTGAATCAGCTATATATATGTGTGTGTGTGTGTGTGTGTGTGTGTGTGTGTGTGTGTGTGTGCATATATATATATATATATATATATATATATATATATCCCCTTTAAAAATTTTTTAAATTATCTTTCCCTTCCCACCAGCCCACTAGAATGTTAATCCTATAAAGTCAAGATCTTTGTCTCTTTTGTTCACTGTCGTGTCCTCAATACCCAGAATAGGTCTGACATGTTTCATAAATATCCTTTGAATGACTGAATGGTCAATCCTGGAGGTATCTCTTTCCAACCTCCCATTCTTTTTTTAAAACAGAACAGCAACAACAACAACAAGACAATGGCTATTCATGTCAGGAATGCTAAACTCCATGCTACTGCTTTCCCTCTTTGAAAATTCTTGCTTGGAATTCTTTTGTTCCCCTGTCGATATACAGTGCATACTGCAAGCGAGATGGCCACCCCAAAACAGTTAGGGCTTCCTCTAGCACTAGCCCGAGTCAACTGAATGCCCTCTGGGCCGTGGGTACAGATGGAAAAGTCCTTGAAGTGCAATGGTATCTATCCCTCTGCAAACAGAGTTACCATCTTTAGATTTAATTGAAAGATAAAAGAAAACCCTCAACCAGAAGGTCAATTTATAGATTCAACAGTTAAATCAAGCCATATCCTTAAGCACATGGGACATGAACCTTGTATTAAATCAAAGACTTAATCTAAGTTAAGCCACCCTGCCTGGGCACGTGAGCTGAAGACATGTAATTAACACCAGCCAGTCAGTACCAATGGCTTCAGCTGACGGTTTAAGGCCTCAAAGCCTTGTGACAATTTCCAGGGGGTTGGAGGATGCTCACCTTCCAGTTGCAGAGATGGTGGGCTTGGCCTCTTTCTGTCTGACCTCATCTCCTAAGACTCACAACACTGCAGCCCAACAGGCCTCCTGGTACTTCTCAGACATGTCAAGGATGCTTTAAGTTCACGTGTACCTGCTCACCACCCCATTTCCCTTTGGACTGTGCTCAAATGTCAGCTTCTCAGTGAGAACTTCTCTGTCATCTTATTTAATTCTGTAAGCCCCCTCCTCTCTGTCGTGTGCTAACCCCTGCCCTCTTTATCCTTTACCATAGCACGAACCACCTGCCACACTGCACATTTCACTTAATCACTTACTCTCTTCCCCAAAGTAGTATTTACGGTTTAGGAAGGCATGGGGGTTGCTTTTTCATTCCATGCTGCCTCCTCAATCACCTGGAACGGTGTCTGGTGTATATTACATACTAAATGCCTAATTGATTAATTAATTAATTGGTCAGTTATTTGATTGAGTGACTGGTTAATTAATTCCACTCTTGTGGCTAACCCAGTGTGAGCACTGGGCTAATAGACTCTACAGTCTGTGCTGGGTTACCAAGTCGAATAAGATCTACCTAGAAAAACCCTAAACCAAGATGTCACCAACATCACCTGAGTCACTGATGCAGATTAGTGCCCTTAGGATAAAGGTCAAAGTCACCATCCTTAGAATTCTTATCTCCTGGACCCCCACGTTCGACCACCCCTGATAGTTCCTCTCCCCTCCAGTGACCTAGAACTTCCTTCAGCTCCTCAGGGTCATTAGGTTCTTCTCACATGCAACACCTCTCCTCCTAGAACAGTCCTTTCTATCATCCCCTGCTCTCAGAGCCTGGACAAGCCCTGCTCACCTGCTCACCTGCATCCTCTATCACAGCACCCTTCACCCTCTACAGGAGTTGTCTTCTTGCAGGTCAATCAGTACCAGGAGACCATGGGTTCAGTGACACCAGAGCCCTTGCCTCCTTCTTCCCCACTGTACCCCAGCATCTAGGGCATTGCCAGTCTTCTAGCCAAATATTTGCTCATTTGGAGAACAATTATCATCCCATTTCACAGATGGAGGTCAGGTATGGTATAATGATAAGATCATGGCCTTAAGACAACTCTCAAATCCCAGATTTTCCACTTAATAGCTGTGTGACCTTAAGAAAGTTTGTTAAGCTCTTTGAAATTTTTTCTCGTCTATAAAATGATGAATATGGTAAAATTTTAACCTGTCCAATGCTGTTCTCAGAGTTGGGAAGATGATAATAAACAATAGGGCGGTTTGTAGTGATATCTGAGCGAAGTCCTAAGTGATGAAAAGGAGGCAGCTACCTGAAGTATGAAAGGAAGAATATCTGAAGCAGAAGGAACACCTACACATCGAGACGCTGAGGCAGGAATAACCTTGCAGAGTTCAGGGAAGAGAAAAGAGGACCGGTGGAATGTCTGACACTCTCAAAAGCAAGGCTCCAGTACTCTTAAGACACGTAGACCCACTTTCCTGGCCCTATTTCAGGCTCCTCTACCAATCTGCCCAGCTTCAGTTTCCACAGTCCCTCTCAGCTCCAAGGAAGGGCACTGCCTTTCCAGACACAGCCTTTTCATTTACCCTCAACTGTGATCGGAGTCTCCCTCTGGTTAGCCACCCTGGGTATTTCCCACCACCTGGCCTTCTCAATCCCTCGTCATCCTCCTGAGTGTCGCTGTAAACCAGGTTTACCTGGCTATCAAGCTGAAAAGCTCTAAGACAAAAATATGTGGGTAATGGGAAGATAAGTTGTGGGACTGCAATTCCAGATCTGGGTGCCACCTGGAGCTAGTTAGGTGTGAAAATATAACACTTTCCCAGTAACCAAAATTGCCATCCTCCTCTAACTCTACCATCCCTAAGTCTGTACCATTGGCTATTCAACCTTTAATTAGTGTCTGCTCCATCCTGGTCCCTTTATAGCACTGACTTTCAATTGGGGGCAGTTTTGCCCCCCTAAAGGACATTTGGCAATGGAGGCTTCCCTGGTGGCTCAGTGGTGAAGAATCCACCCTCCAAGGCAGGAGATGAGGGCTCAATCCCTGGGTCAGGAAGATCCCCCAAAAAAGGAAATCATAACCTATTCCAATATTCTTGCCTGGGAAATTCCATAGACAAAGGAGCCCTATGGTGGGCTATAGTCCACAGGGTCATAAAGAGTCAGACATGACTTAGCAACTAAACAACAACAAGGGACATTTTAGATGATGACAGTTAGGGACAGGATGCCACTGGCATCTAGCAGATAGAGGCCTGGGATGGTACTAAACATTCTACAATGCACAGACAGCCCACTCTACCCCTTAAAATAAATTCTCCTTTCCCAAAAGTCAATAGCGAATGAGAAACCCTGCTTTACGAGAACCCACTTTGCCCACATAAACATTGAACATATAACAGGGAATTCTAAAAGAAATTTGTATTCAGAGAAATAGAAATTAAAACATTAATGTGACACTTCATACCTAGTGTGCCAACAGTTCAAGAGGACACACATTGGGAGGAATGTGAGAATACAGGAACCCTTGTCACGGCTGGTGGGATTGGACTCTGGTGTGACCCAAGCAATCTGTTATTTTTTAGTCAATGTAAGATTCATGGACTCAACACAGACCAGCAACTCTATAAGAAATTCCTACAAGGTCCTAGAGGGCTTCCCAGGTGGCACAGTATAAAGAATCTGCCTGTCAATGCAGGAGACACAGGGATGTCGGTTTGATCCACTGGCAGAAAGATCCCCTGGAATAGGAAATGGCTATCCACTCCAGTATTCTTGCCTAGGAAATCTCATGGACAGAGGAGCCTGGCGGGCTATAGTCCATGGGGTCACAAAGAGTCAGACACGACTGGGTGACTGAGCACACACATACACATCCTTAGAAGGACACATGTGAAGACAATCATTGCAGTGTTAACTGGTGTTTCAGGAAGTTGGAGGTCAAAAGGGCATCCATCATTAGAGAGGCAGACAAGTTAAAGGAGATGAGAAAACACCATGGAGTACTGGAAGTGACACTCTGGATGTAAAAATAGCAGTAGAGATGAACCTTACAACTATAAGGAGAGGGAAGAGAAGACATTTAAAAAAAATCATGAGGTCATTAGTAGAATTTCATGGACATCAACTTTTTAAGTGTATATAATAAGAGAGTACACTGATATATTGAAATTGTTTGGCAGCATTTACTAAAACAAAATCTAAACTCTATGACACAGCAATTCTACTCCTGGTAGTATTCCCAAGAGAAATGAGTGCTTGAGTCCACCAAAGACATGTACAATTATGTGCAGAGAAGTTTAATTCATAAGAGTCCCAAATTTAAATCAGCCAGTTGTTAATAACTAAGGTAGTTTTATGATAGAATACTATACAGCAATGAAAATGGACCAACTACAATTACATGAAACATGGATGAATCTCATAAACATAAGGTTTAGCAAAGAAGTCAGACACAAAAGAATATATAGTGTATGACTCCTTTAGTGAAGTTCAAAATTAAGCAAGACTAATCAGTACGGTTAGAGGTCATTACAGCAGTTCCCTCTCAGGAGAACAGACTTTAAGAGTTCGCAAGGGAGACCTGCAGTGTTAGAAATGTTCTATATCTAGATCTAGGTGATGATTACATGGGCATCTATACATATGGAATAAAAATCAAGCTAGGCACATAAGGTTTGTGCTGTTTATGCTAATTACACCTTAACTAAAAATAAACCTGGTGGGGGCACTTTCAAAAGACAGATCCACTGACAAAACTAAGTACTGGCAAACATCACAGCAATTAAGAATGTTCATATACTGCTGAGGGGACTACAAAACTCGGTGGAACGTTGTGGCAGTTTCTTATGAAATTAAATGTACATTTGCAGTATAGCCCAATGACATTACCCCTGAGTATGCTAAAGAAATGAAAACTTAGGTTCACTCAAAAAGCTATACACAGATGCACAAATGTTTACAGAAGCTCCATTTAATAGTCACCAAAAACTGGAGGCAATCCAAATGTCCTTCAGTGAGTAAACGGATTAAAGGAGCTTCCACACCACGGAATACTGCTCAGCAATGAAAAGAAATAAACCAATGACACAGGCAACAACCTGGATGAATCTCAAAGGCATTACTGTAAGCAGAAGAAGCCAGTCTCAATATGTTACATACTGTATGATCCTATATCTATGATTTTCTGGAAAAAACAAAATTAGTGATGGAGACACATCAGTGGTTGCCAAGGGTTATGGGTATGAGGACGGTGTGACTGTAAAGGAATAAATCCCAGTTGCGGTAGCAGTATTTCCATGAATCTATACATGTGTTCAGATTCATGGAACTATACACACCAAAAATGGGAAGCGGGAGGGAACTGTACTGTATAATACAAAATAATTAAGGTATTGATTCAGAGTTCTGTTCCACAATTAATATAAAGATACCTCAGAAATGGGACAAATGCATTCTGGCATTTAATGTACAGCACGGTGATTATAGGTAATAATACTGTATTCTATACTTGAAAGTTGCTAAAAGAGTAGATCATAAATGTTCTCACAACAAAAATGAAATAGTGATTATGTGAAATGATGGAGGTGCTGGCTAATGCTATAGTAGGAATCCTTTTGGAACATGTGAGCGTGAAATTATTTAGTCGTGTCTGACACTTTGCAACCCCATGGACCATAGCCCACCAGGTTCCTCTGTCCATGGAATTTTTTAGGCAAGAGTACTGGAGTGGGTTGCCATTTCCTTCTCCAAGGGATCTTCCCAACCCAGGGATTGAAGCTGGGTCTCCTGCATTGCAGGCAGAAGCTTTACCAGGGAAGCTTATATTTGGAACATGTAAGTGTATCAAATCAATATGTTGAACACCTTAAATTTATACAATGTTGAGCTTCCCTGGTGGGCCAGTGGTTAAGACTCCACCTTGCGATGCAAGGGACTCTGATTTGATCTCAAGTCCAGGAAGATCCTACATGCTGTGGAGCAACTAAGCCCATGAGCCGCAACTACTGAAGCCCATGCCTAGAACCTAGGCTCTGCAACAAGAGAAGCCACCACAGTGAGAAGCCCACACACCACAACACGGAGTAGCCCCCGCTCTCTGTAATTAGAGAAAGCCTGCATGCAGTAACAAAGACCCAGCACAGCCAAATAAATAAATGAATCTTTAAAAACAAAAACTTGATAAAAAAAACTTACAAGTTATATCACAATTATATCTCAATAAAGCCAGAAAAAGAACATTAATACACACAAAAATACATATGCTTTAATATAAACAAAGACACATTAAGCACAAAACTATGGCCTCTTAAGGATTCAGTTCAGTTCAGTCGCTCAGTCGTGTCCGACTCTTTGCGACCCCATGAACCACAGCAGGCCAGGCCTCCCTGTCCATCACCAACTCCTGGAGTCCACCCAAACCCATGTCCCTCGAGTCAATGATGCCATCCAGCCATCTCATCCTCTGTCGTCCCCTTCTACTCCTGCCCCCAATCCTTCCCAGCATCGGGGTCTTTTCCAATGAGTCAACTCTTCACACCAGGTGGCCAAAGTATTGGAGTTTCAGCTTCAACATCAGTCCTTCCAATGAACACCCAGGACCAATCTCCTTTAGGATGGACTGGTTGGATCTCCTTGTAGTCCAAGGGACTCCCAAGAGTCTTCTCCAACACCACAGCTCAAAAGCATCAATTCTTCTGCGCTCACCTTTCTTCACCGTCCAACTCTCACATCCATACATGACCACTGGAAAAACCATAGCCTTGACTAGATGGACCCTTGTTGGTAAAGTAATGTCTCTGCTTTTAAATATGCTATCTAGGTTGGTCATAACTTTCCTTCCAAGGAGTAAGCATCTTTAAATTTCATGGCTGCAATCACCATCTGCAGTGATTTTGGAGCCCAGAAAAATAAAGTCTGACAGTTTCCTCTGTTTCCTCATCTATTTCCCATGAAGTGATGGGACTGCATGCCATGATCTTCGTTTTCTGGACATTGAGCCTTAAGCCAACCTTTTCACTCTCCTCTTTCCTTTCATCAAGAGGCTCTTTAGTTCCTCTTCCCTTTCTGCCATAAGGGTGGTGTCATCTGAATATCTGAGGTTATTGATATTTCACCCAGCAATCTTGATTCCAGCTTGTGCTTCTTCCAGCCCAGCATTCTCATGACGTACTCCGCATACAAGTTAAACAAGCAGGGTGACAGTATACAGCCTTGACGTACTCCTTTTCCTATGTGGAACCAGTCTGTTGTTCCATGTCCAGTTCTAACTGTTGCTTTCTGATCTGCATACAGGTTTCTCAAGAGACAGGTCAGATGGTCTGGTATTCCCATCTCTTTCAGAATTTTCCACAGTCTATTGTAATCCACACAGTCAAATGTTTTGGCATAGTCAATAAAGCAGAAATAGATGTTTTTCTGGAACTCTCTTGCTTTTTCAATGATCCAGCGGATGTTGGCAATTTGATCTCTGGTTCCTCTGCCTTTTCTAAAACCAGCTTGAACATCTGGAAGTTCAGGGTTTATGTATTGCTGAAGCCTGGCTTGGAGAATTTTGAGCATCACTTTACTAGCGTGTGAGATGAGTGCAATTGTGCGGTAGTTTGAGCATTCTTTGGCATTGCCTTTCCTTGGGATAGGAATGAAAACTGACCTTTTCCAGTCTTGTGGCCATTGCTGAGTTTTCCAAATTTGCTGGCATATTGAGTGCAACACTTTCACAGCATCCTCTTTTAGCATTTGAAATAGCTCAACTGGAATTCCATCACTGCCACTAGCTTTGTTTGTAGTGATGCTTTCTAAGGCCCACTTGACTTAACATTTCAGGATGTCTGGCTCTAGGTGAGTGATTGCAGCATCATGATTGTCTGAGTCATGAAGATCTTTTTTGTACAGTTCTTCTGTGTATTCTTGCCACCTCTTCTTAATATCTTCTGCTTCTGTTAGGTCCCTACCATTTCTGTCCTTTATTGAGCCCATCTTTGCATGAAATGTTCCCTTGGTATCTCTAATTTTCTTGAAGAATAGTGAATATAAATTAATGCAAGTTTAGATGTGGGGATAAGAGGAATGAGCCTGCAGACAAATTAAGAAAATAAGAGATGTGTGTTCAGTGATGCACTAGGAAGACTAGCACCTAGGAGGGAGAGGCGATCGTATTCTCAGCTGTAGTTCATTACAGGGACCAGCAAGTGCGAAAACCTACATCAGGAGAAGTCTGGAGGAATCCAAGCACAGACTCCCAATATCTCCCCGTTTCCCCCAAACCCCTGGGATCTCATTACACATTCTCCTTCCTCTGGCAAAATTCAGCAACATGCGTGCATTGTTTCTGACTAGGGAAGCCCACTTAAGACTCAGAGCTCAGGGGGCAGACTGGGGCTGGTTACGATGTATGGAAATTCCAAGCCTAAAAGGGAAGCATGGATCCGGTGCCCCTGGTGGGCCAAACAGCCTTAGTGACAACAGGAAACAATCCAAAACTCCAAGTATGCTGATGCCTACTAAGGGTCAAGCCCCAAAGTACATCCTTCTAAAGATGACAAGCTCAGGTGACACCCTGCTAAAGATGACAACGTGAACTCCTCCTTGTACAGCAGATATGCCTGCGTGCTCGGTCACTCAGTCATGTCTGACTCTGTGACCCTATGGACTGTAGACCACCAGGACCCTCTGTCCATGGGATTCTGCAGGCAAGAGTACTGGAGTGGATTCCAATGCCCTTCTCCAGGGAATCTTCCCGACCCAGGAATCAAACCCACATCTCTTACATCTCCTGCATTGGCAGGCAGGTTCTTTACCACTAGCGCCACCTGGGAAGCCCATACTGGAGCTGGGTATGGACCAATATCGACATGTCCTGAGCCTGTGAAAGGGAAAGTTGCTCAGTTGTGACTCTTTGTGACCCGACTATACAGTCCATGGAATTCTCCAGGCCAGAATACTGGAGTGGGTAGCCTTTCCCTTCTCCAGGGGACCTTCCTCCCTACCAAGGAATCAAACTCGGGTCTCCTGCATTGCTGGCAGATTATTTACCAGTTGCACTATCAAGGAAGCCCAAAAGAAAAAGTCAAATCAGATCAACAGTGTGTGAGTCAGCATGCTGCAACTAAGAGGTCACATGGTACAGTCAAAAAAAAAAAAAAAACCCAGTGTATAAGTCAAAAAAAAGCAATGGTTTGACCAGATACAGCCATGGGCATTATGCTGCGACCCTCAGGGCTGCAACCACAGGGAAAAGGAATCCCCCGAAGGCTCCCACGTCAGCCCCATAAGGCAGATCATGGCCACCCAAGACGTGGAGACAGAGTGAATGTCCCTCCCCTTTCAGCACTGCCCTTGGCAAACTGACCTGAATGTATTTTTTTTGCTCACCTTTGCCTCTCTGTGTGACAACCAAAGAATCCCTCAGCAAATGTTTAAAAACAGAAATACAGAGGGGCAGAGAACAATTCACAAATCTCCTCAAGGATAACCTAAAGATGGAACCATTCTCCCCTCCTGCAAGGGCCCTCCCAGTCCCCAGCTCCAAAGCTTCTCAGATTAAAAGGGGAAATTCTCTAATGTTTGCAGTTTTCATTTTTGAAAGTTTCAGGCATGAAAGAGTTTTTGCTCCCTAATGATACCTCTCAGATCTAGCAGGACCTGGGCTCTGTTTACCTGAAGGATCGCCTTTATGTTCACCACAGACTTTCCTTGCCTCAAAGATAGATGCTCAGCAACAACAAGGAGACTGCAAACCCTCAGAAACTCAGATATTAATTGATCTGCTCCTACTCATCAGTTCTTCTGAATATAATTTCAGCCATTCTCATGTGTTAATCAGGCAGACTCAAGGGAAGGATGGATGGATGGAGGGATGGATGGATGGATATATGGATGAATAGATGGGCAGACCATCTATTGGGTGGAAGAATGGATAAACTGAGAGAAACAGATGCAGACAGAACCAGATACAGACAAATGCTCAGATAAGTCATGTCTGACTCTTTGTGACCCCATGGACTGTGGCCTACAAGGCTCCTCTATCCATGGGATTTTCCAGGCAAGAATACTGGAGTGGGTTGCCATTTTCCTGATTCAGGGATTGAGCTGGTGTCTCCTGCATTAAAGTGGATTCTTTGCCAGTGAGCCACCTGGGAAGACCCACAGACAAATAGAAATAAATACAGAAGAAAAGGTGATTCACTCATTCACACAATAAATATCTGTTGAATATCTACTATGTGTCGGGCGCTATTCTGGGTGCTGACGATATGACAGAAAACAGAAGAGGCAAACGTCCCCTACCTCCGTGGGGTTTACATCCTAGAAGAAGAGAGACAGACTATAAACACAGTACAACCAGAGAATGGTTGTTGGTGTTAGTGCTACGGAGAGAAAAACTAAAAAGGGAGGCACTTGGGACTGGCTGGGAGGAATTTCCATTTCAAATGGTAGAGACAGGGAAAAACTCACTAGAAAGCGATCTTTGAATAAAGATCTAAAGAAGATCAGAATGTTCAGGTTCAGGAGTACTTTTCATGTAGTGAGGAAAACAGGCTCGGGACAATGGAAAATCAGGAAAATGTCAAAACCGTTGTTTTGACACCAACATGCATCTAGAGAAGATCATAGAATAGAAATACTTAGTTGTTCGCAAGATTGGATCGGAGAAGAATCATACAACTAAACACACTTGGAAGAAACCAATGGACTACCACCAAGAAGGATCCATCCAGCCCCCAGGTAACCAGGAGACCTAACCACTCCTGTGTCATCATTATGTGGTAACATAAAAAGATGGGGGGAACATGCCTAATTTGGGCATAGAAATAGGTAGAAATGTAGAACCCAGCAGAGCTGACATAGACACCCTAGGGATATATTTGGGTGGGTCAACAAGGACAAAGGGAAGGATGAAATTCTACGTGAATATTGGAAATGCATATCAACAGAATGGGAAAGACTAGGGATCTCTTCAAGAAAATTAGAGATAGCAAGGGAACATTTCATGCAAAGATGGGCACAATAAAAGACAGAAACAGTATGGACCTCATAGAAGCAGAAGATATTAAGAAGAGGTGGAAAGAATACACAGAAGAACTATATAAAAAATGTTGCAGAAATTGGCTGTAAAGAAACCAAGTAACACTCAGAGAGTTGGAGAGCTCAAGTGTATTACACTGGCGGGCCCAGAGGAGTTAACACTCCAAGCTCTGAGCCCCAACTGTTGGGTGTACAGTTCCTTTATAGAGCCCCAATTCCAGGTTTGCATTCTATACTTCTACTGGATACTTCAGGCACGCAGGATGGGGAGGGGACAGGGAACTGCCAGACCTTTACACAAACAAGCATGGCTAAGCAAGATTACAGAGGCAGGGCAATGGAAAGCAGGGGCAAGGGTGAGTGAGATAAGTTTTAGTTCCTAGCACTGCTGTAAGTTTCCATTTCCCAAAACTACATGGTGTACACGATCTAGACCATGCAAGAGGCAAGCTGAGCACATACGAAGCGTGGAACACATATTAGACTCTTCTGAAATGCATAGGTCCCTCCACATTCCCCTCTTTGATGCTTCTATCACTTGACGTAGGAAGGGTAGAAAGCATCATCTCACGTTCCATTGAGACATATTGAGCCTGTTTCATCATTAAGGGTCTGTATTGAGCTGCTACCATTTGTAACTTTATGGATTTGATGAGTGCTTATGAACCAGGCAACTGCATTGAGGACGCAAGGACCAAACAAGAGCGCCACAAGGAGCATGAAGAGAGGTCCAGTCAGAGGGGGCAGCTATGATGCCCAACTCCAGATATTGTTCCAATTGCTCCAGGAATTAGCTGATTCCTCTCTCCTTTTTATAATTCATTCCTTTTGCTGTTGGGCCATGTCCCTGACTATTCCTGATTGGTTTACATGGAAGCAGCATTCTTAGTTCAAGAAGAGGCAGAGTCCTCCCTTTTCAGCTGTCAGTAAGCCCAGTCCCCTCCTATTCTGTAACATCACCAGAGCCAGAGAGTCTAGTTGATCTTGCAAGACTACTAATGATTTGGCTACTCTCTCAATGTCATCTATGAAGTCTCTAGACAGTTTGTGGTAGAAGGTTGTTGATGAAGCAACTCTTACTCCCGTACCTATCCCAGCTGTTATTCCTAAGCCAACCGGTAGGGGTAGGAACTGGATGACTCTTTTTGACTCTTTTTGACTCTGTGTGTATGCTGCCAGGGGTATGGTGAGAGTCTGGTTGCTGGGGACGATATTCATCTGGGGAGTGAGGAAAGCTAAGGTACAGATACCCATCCTATTGACTAGCAGGCATAAGTAAGCATTTGTCCCACATGTAAAGAAAAGGCCATATCGTGTTTGTGGGAGGATGAGTAGGCCATTCACCTCTTAAGGTGTGATTACATTTGTCCCTGGCTAAATTGCCTACTTGTCGGACTGATGCTGAAGCTGAAACTCCAATACTTTGGCCACCTGATGCAAAGAACTGACTCATCTGAAAAGACCCTGATGCTGGGAAAGATTGAAGGCGGGAGGAGAAGGGGAAGACAGAGGATGAGATGGTTGGATGGCATCACCGACTCAATGGACATGAGTCTGAGTAAACTCTGGAAGTTGGTGATAGACAGGGAGGCCTGGCGTGCTACAGTCCATGGGGTTGCAAAGAGTCGGACACAACTGAGCAACTGAACGGAACTGAATTGAAATTGCCTACAGGTTTGGTTCTTCCATTATCTTTAAAGCATTCCAGAGCCTTTTGAGTTAACCCAACTCCCCTTAAGACTGGTCCTTGCAGGGGTGGGTCTATAGGAGTCGCAGGGGTGGGTCTATAGGAGTCGCAGGGGTGGGTCTATAGGAGTCGCCATGGCTGTTGCATTCTTTGATGGTACTGGGGTAGCTAAGTGCTGCGGGACTCCTATAGACAAGCAAAACCAACAAGCAATATTTGGCCAGCTGAGGGTCGGTGTCATTAAGAAGCCAATGAGTTGCACCGAGAACCTGGTACGGGCGAGGGTCTAAGGGGAAGTTAACTCTGTAACCAGGGTCATACTGCCAACAGGCAGGGCCCAATTTCTTAGGACAAGTTGTGTCCATGTATTCCGGGTAATTTATCAGCGTTATTTCACCTGTCCCGGAGGGCTTCCCATTTATTTGGCAGACAGAAGCCTGTTCTGGATTGTACCATCTGCACGGCATTTGGGGTAGATGGAGTCACAGGGGCATGATGGCCATGCCACGGTGTTGGGAAACCGCTCTGGGCTTGGGTGTCGCGGTGGGGAAGGACAATGGGGAACAGGAAACGGATCAGGCCAGCAACATTTCGGATCCGGCCCGTGGCTGTACACCGTGTGGTTATACCTGTATCTCTGCCGGGCCCTGAGTCCCAAGTTGTAGAACACTGACCTAGTCTCTGAAGGTACCGTTCATAGGTGCAGGGTGGGTAGGGAGTGGCACCACCTGTCACAGCGAGGAGCAGCAAACGACTGCAAAGCAGCCTACACGTAACAGATAACCAAACACTAGCAACAGTTTTTCTCCCCATCTCTAAATTGCTGGGGTCACAGCAACTGGACTTACTGTAAAGGAAACAGGTTGACTATACTGAGAGAGGCTTCGGTCCGTAGGAAGAGACACCTGGTAAGAATGAGGCTTCCCACTATGACGAGATAATAGCTAAAGCAGCCTCTGGCCCAAAGTCCAGTCCTGGGGTGTGGCTGAAGCTAGCCCTATAGCAAAGAGCACAGCAGTGCTGCTGACGATCAGGGAAAGGGGCCAGGGTGACAGTGGAAGTCCATTAGTGCCTTGATAGCTGGACCTTCAAGCTTGTGCCTTGCATTAACCAGCCAGCTGCCAGAGTGTGGCTTGAGCAAGGCTGAAGAATCCTCAAGCTTCCGCCGTATGTCGACTAGTCAGCTTCCGCCGTATGTCGACTAGTCAGCTTCCGGAGTGACTAGAGCAGAGCTTGGCACCCTAGGTGGGATGAGGGCTGCTGTCTTTGGAACCGGAACTTCAGTTTTCCAAGTCCTGAGCTGCTTTCCAGGCATCCTTGTTGGAGGAAGCCGCTACCATCTTGACTCTGGTGTGGTGAATCCATGGAACAATTCCTGCAACTTTGATAGGTGTTGGAGTTGCTAGAACAACCATATGCGGGCCAGTTCAGACTGGCCGGAGGGGCTCCTTTTTCCAATTGTTTACTCAGACCATCTCCTCAGGTTGGTAAGGGTGTACCCAATTTCCTAACATAATAGGGATTCTCTCCAAGTTCTCTCTAGTCACATGCCTGAATATCTTGCCCAGGTTGAGGAGGTGGTTAGATATTTCTAAGTCACCTATCTGTCAGGGGTCCCCCTTTAGCCTCTTTATCACTGGGGGAGGTCTTCCATATCGGATCTTGATCGGGGAATAACCTGAAGCCCTTGGGGTGCACTGGGCTTGGAGCAGAGCCAACGGTAGTATGTCTATCCATGGCAGTTGAGTCTCCTGGCAGAGCTTTGCTAGTGTTGTCTCAACGGTCCAGTTCACGCATCCCACTTTCCCTGAACTTTATGGCCTATATGCAGTATGGAGTTTCCATTTCATTCCTAGTGTCTTTGCCAAGATTTGAGTCACCTCCACCACAAAGGTGGGCCCAGTATTGGAACCGATGGAAAGGGGCAGCCCATACCGGGGAATTGTTTCTCACAGCAGGGCCTTTGACCACTGCCTGAGCCCATTTAGTGTGAGTAGGGAAGGTCTCTATCCACCCCAAGTATGTGCAGACCAGCACGAGTAAGCATCTGCTGCCTCGGCAGGGTTTAGTCTCAGCAAAGTCCACTTGTATGTCTTCAAAGGGTACCATCCCCGTCATTTGTATTCTGGGTTGAGCCTGGCAGTATTCTGAGCACATATGGTGCATCTAAGGCTGACTTGGGCACAGACTGTGGGAGGCCTAGGGATAAAGTAGTATCGTCTCAGCAGGCTTTCTAAGGCAGACTTTCCCAAATGAGTCATTTCATGGCATCGTGTCACCACCAGGGCTGCTAAGGATCCGGGGACAAACAGTCTTCGATCTGACAGCTTCCACCAGCCTTCCTTTGCTTTCATCCCGCCTCCACTTAGGGCCCATTGGTCCTCATCTCGATTGTATTTTGGAGGGGAGGGCAATATTGGTGCCAATAGGACCTTCGAGACTGGTTTGGGGCTCATAGTAGGATTGGGCTGATTGGCTGCTCTCTTGGCCGTTTGATCCACCAGCCAGTTCCCTCTGCTTACCAGATCAGTCCCTCTTTGATGTCCTTTATAATGAATGACGGCCACTTGTGATGGTTCCCATACTGCCTCTAGCAATTGTAGGATCTCTTCTTTGATTTTGTTTTCTGTTCCCCCAGCTGTTAACAGTCCCCTTTCCTCGTAGCTGGCCCCATGCGCCTGCAAGGTAGCAAAGGCATATTTAGAGACTGTGTAGATACTGACTCTTCTCCCATGGGCGTACTCAGCACTTGGACAAGTGCCCATAATTCAGCCCTCTGTGCTGACCAGCCTCGTGGCAAGGGCTCTGGTTTTGCTGTATCTGTAGCAGTTGTTACCGCATATCCTACCGTTCGTTGTCCCTCCTGGACCAAACTGCTTCCATCCGTCCGTGAACAGCTCGAGCTCGGGAACTTGGAGTGGGTGTCTGTTAAGTCCAGTCTTCTCGGACAGACCTCATCTGCTGTCTCTTCACAATCGTGATCAGGTGGGTGAGCCTTGGTGGGCAAGAAAGTGGCTGGGATTAGCACACATACTATCTCTAACTGGATTCAGTGGTTCTCACAGAGTAGTCCTTGACAGTGGGTCATTCTTGTGCTCGTTTGCCGCTTATGCCCTTGGCTGTTCATTAGGGTGGTGACCGCATGTGGGAACTTTACATTTATATTTTGTCCCAAGGTGAGTTTGTCTGAGTCTCTAACCTGGGCCACTGTTGCCGCCAGGGCCCACAGACAGAGGGCTACCCTGATGTGCCCAATTGTTTGGATAGGTAGGCCCCTGGTCGCTGCCAAGGCCCTGCCATCTGCATCAGGACCCCCAGGGCCATCTGGCTCTTTTCACAAACAAACAGATTGAACTCTCATGTCACGTCTGGTGGCCCTAGAGCCAGAGCGCTGGTCAGCAGTCTTTATCTCCTCAAAGGCCTTTTCCTGCTCAGGTTTCCACTTCAGGGGTTCTTTCCCTGAGCCCACAGCAGCCTTGTATAGGGGTTTGGCTATACTGGAGAATCCTGGAATCCAGAACCCAGCTGCCCCAAGGAATTCTCTGACTTCTTTCTTGGTAGTTGGTTGGGGTATGGAGTAGATGGCCGGTTTTCTCTCAGGCCCAAGAGCCCTGTGGCCTTTTGAGATGACAAATCCCAGGTACTTGACAGTCTGTCTGCAGATCTGTGCCTTCTTCCAAGACACTTTATAGCCCGTGTCAGAGAGCAGGGCCAGTAAGCTTCGGGAACCCTCCCAGCAGTCTTCCTGGCAGGAGCTAGCTAGCAACAGGTCATCTACGTACTACAGGAGGGTACAGTTCACAGTCTCCCTAGGGAAGGCTGCAAGATCTGTAGCCAGTGCTGCCCCAAACAGGGTGCGTGTGTTTTTGAATCCTTGCAGTAGCTGCGTCCAAGTTAGCTGAGTCCTCCTGCCTGTGAGAGGGTCCTCCCACCCAAAGGCGAATAGTGGTTGACTGACTGATGCTAGCCAGAGGATAAGAAAGAGTCTTTTAGGTCCAGGCAGGTAAACCAGCTCACCTGTGAAGGTGAGAGGCTCAGGAAGGTATAGGGGTTCAGCACGACAGGATGTACGGTAATGATTGCATTGGTGACAGCCCGCAGATCCTGCACCAGTGGTAACCTTTCCCTTCAGCCTTCCTAACAGACAGGAGGGGGTGTTCCATGGTGACTGGCACTCTATCAGTATTCCTGAGTCACATAGTCCTTGAATATGTCCCAGTGCCTCTCGGGACACTGGGTACTGCCGTTGCCTAACTGGGATGGGCCCTGGCTTTAAGTCTATCATGAGTGGAGCATGCTTCTTAGCTATTCCAGGGGGTCCCCTTTTAGCCCAGACCGCAGGGAACTCTTCCAACAGACCTTCGGGGTTTATCTGGCTCTCCTCGGAGAGTCGCCATTCATCCCCTCTGGGCACAACCACCAACATCAGCAGGGCCATTCTTTTTTCCCAGGGTGAGGCTTGCTGGTTTTCTGGGAGCAAATGTTATTCGGGCCCTGAGCTTGGTCAACAGGTCCCTTCCCAGCAGAGGTATGGAACACTCTGGCAAGTACAGGAATTCGTGGGTCACTAGATGACCCCTGAGCTGGGAGGTTCGGGGCCGACAAAAGGGATGGGCAGTCTGTGTTCCGGTGGCTCCCATAATAGTCATCTTCCGTCCTGTGAGGGGGGTCACAGGTTCGGTCACCACTGAATGTTCAGCACCAGTGTCCCCTAAATGTCATTGGTTGGTCCCCTAGCACCATTTTGACCATGGGCTCCCGGGGGCCTAGGAGCAAGGAGCCTGGTCTCCCCTAGTCTGAGTCTGCCCTGGCCAGTCCAATGAGATCATTGAGGACTGCTGGCTCAAGCCTGTATTTCCTTCCACTAGGTGAAGTTCCCTCTCCTGGTGGGGCTCCCATCTCCTTTCGATGTGGGCATACATTCTTCCAGTGCCTGGTCTCTTTGCAGTAGGTACACTGATGCTTCCATAGTGGTGGTCTTCTCCCCACCCCCGCTTTGCATGGTGGGGCCAGGCGCCTACTGGGGTCTGGGCTTCCCAGTGCCACCACTAACAGGGACATCTTCTGTTTCAGTCATTTATCGGCTTCCCACTGGGCTTCACAGTCTCAGTTCATAAGAACTTTATTCACCACCTCCAGTAACTGAGTGGAGTTCACTCTAGTGAAGCCTTCAAGTTTCTGGAGTTTTTGGTGTAGGATTCAGCCACAAAGACCGCATAGACCATTCGCTGGTTTTCGGGTGCTTCAGGGTCGAAAGAAGTGTGGTCAGAAGGCTTCATATAATCTCTCATAGAAATCCGTCAGTGACTCATCGGGTTTCTGGACCACCACGGTGGTTTGTGACATCTTGGTTGGCTTCTTGGCCCCGGCCTGGAGCCCGTGGAGAAAGGCATTTCAGTATTGATTCAAAGCATTCTGGCCAGCATGAGTGTTGAAGTCCCATTCTGGCCTTGTCTCTGGGGCCATGTCTTGGGACCATCTCTCAACATCAAGAGTGCTGGCTGGGGCCTGCCCTTGGAGCCATTTTCATGCATCTTTCAGAAAGCATCTCCTTTTTTCAGTGCTGAAGAGAGTTAGAAGAAGTGGACAAATGTTATCCCAGGTTGGTTGCTGGGTTTGGAAGATTGACTAGAGAAGATTGATGATCATGGCTTGCAGCTTTTCAGAGTACACAGGAGTATGATGACTCCAGTTTAGGTGGTTGGTTGTGCTGAAAGGCTGGTAATAGAGGATGGAGCAGCCAGGCTGCGTGGAACCATCATTACTGACTTGCTGGGGGCCCTGAGTTTCCCACAGGGGCATTTGGAGTGCTGCAGTTGACTGAGCAGGTTGTTGGGATGAACGAAGCTGCCTCCCTGTGGGCTCCAGGCGTGGGACTCGTGGTGGCTGAGGACACAGAAGGAAGGAAGCTTCCAGCAGGTGATGAGGTAGGGGCTGTGCTGGAGCTGGTGGTGCCAGGGCGAGGTATGGCAGGGGCATCAGGGAGTCATCTTCGGGATCTCCTTGTAAGATGGGTTTGATCATTCCATCCTTCTTCCCTTTTGAGGACTGGGCCATGAAAATTCACTCTGCCCCTCTCCATTTGTGCAGAACCAAACCCATGGGGGCAGATTTTGAGCAATCAAGAGCCAGGAATCAATATATGGGAACGGATTGCGGTGCCTAGGGGTCCCTGTGATCACTTGATACACTGCTCAGAAGGTGGGCAGGTCGAGGGTGCCCTCCAATGGCCATCCAACATCAAAGGTGGGCCACTTGAGCTAATACAAGGTGCGAAGCTTACCAAGAGTCATCTTAACTCTGTAATCTCCTGTGAAGCCCTTTTTAAAGTTTTTTATCATGCAGTCCAGGACCATCGGCTTAGATTTTGGTGATACCATGATAGCTTGAATTAGGGCTCACCTATGACTTAAACAATATTGCACAGGAACCTGAAATGTTGGTCCAATTTACCTGAATCAAAGTAAATTGGAAGTGTCAGACAGAAGATGGCAAGAGTGAATATCGACATTTTAGGAATTAGTGAACTAAAATGGACTGCAAAGAGTGAATTTAATTCAGATGACCATTATATCTACTATTGTGGGCAAGAATAACTTAGAAGAAATGGAGTAGCTCTCATAGTCAACAAAAGAGTCTCAAATGCAATACTTGGGTGCAGTCTCAAAAATGACACAATGATCTCTTGTTCATTTCCAAGGCAAACCATTCAATATCACAGTAATCCTGGTCTAGGCCCCAACCACTAATGCCAAAGAAGCGGAAGTTGAATGGTTCTATGATGACCAACAAGACCTTCTAGAACTAACACCAAAAAAAAAGTGTCCTTTTCATCACATGGGACTGAAATGCAAAAGTAAAAAATCAAGAGATACCTGGAGTAACAGGCAAATTTGACCTTGTAGTACAAAATGAAGCAGAGCAAAGGCTAACAGAGTTCTGCCAAGAGAACACATTGGTCATAGCAAACACCTTCTTCCAGCAACACAAGAGAAGACTCCACACATGGACATCACCAGACGGTCAATACAGAAATCAGACTGATTATATTCTTTGCAGCCAAAGATGGAGAAGCTCTATACAGTTAGCAAAAACAAGACTGGAAGCTGACTACGGCACAGATCGTGAACTTCTTATTGCCAAATTCAGGCTTAAATTTAAGAAAGTTGGGAAACCACTAGACCATTAAGGTATGACCTAAATCAAATCCCTGTGATTATACAGTGGAAGTGACAGATTCAAGGATTAGATCTGATAGAGTGCCTGAAGAACTATGGGCAGAGGTTCATGATATTGTCCCTAGAGAAGGAAATGGCAACCCACTCTAGTATTCTTTCCTGGAGAATCCCATGGACAGAGAAGCCTGGCTGGCTACAGTCCATAGGGTCACAAAGAGTCGGACATGACTGAGCAATTAACACTTCACTTCTCTTCACTTATGACACTGTACAGGAGGCAGTGATCAAGACCATCCCCAAGAAAAACAAATGCAAAAAAGGCAAAGTCTGAGGAGGCCTTACAAAATGCTGAGAAAAGAAAAGCTAAAGGCAAAGGAGAAAAGGAAGGATATACCCATCTGAATGTAAAGTTCCAAGGAATAGCAAGGAGAGAAATGAAAGCCTTCCTCAGTGATCGGTGCAAAGAAATAGAGGAAAACAATAGAATGGGAAAGACTAGAGATCTCGCCAAGAAAATTAGAGATACCAAAGGAATATTTCATGAAAAGATGGGCTCAATAAAGGACAGAAATGGTATGGACCTAACAGAAGCAGAGGATATTAAGAAGAGGTGGCAAGAATACACAGAAGAACTATACAAAAAAAGATCTTCATGATCCAGATAACGACGATGGTGCGATCACCTAGAGTCCAAAGTCACGTGGCCTTAGGAAGCATCACCAAAATAAAACTAGTAGAGGTGATGGAATTCCAGCTGAGCTATATCAAGTCCTAAAAGATGATGCTTTTAAAGTGTTGCACTCAATATGCCAGCAAGTTTGGAAAACTCGGCAGCGGCCACAGGACTGGAATAGGTCAGTTTTCAATCCCAAAGAAAGGCAATGCCAAAGAATGTTCAAACTACAACACATTTGCACTCATCTCACATGCTAGCAAAATAATGCTCAAAATTCTCCAAGCCAGGCTTCAACAGTACATGAACCAAGAACTTACAGATCTTAAAGTTGAATTTAGAAAAGGCAGAGGAGTCAGAAGTTGCTAACATCTGTTGGATCATAGCAAAAGCAAGAGAATTCCAGTAAAAAATCTACTTCTGTTTTATTGACTATGCCAAAGCCTTTGACTGTGTGGATCACAACAAACTGTGGAAAATTCATTAAGAGATGGGAATACCAGACTACCTTACCTGCCTCCTGAGAAATCTGTATGCAGGTCAAGAAGCAACAGTTAAAACCAGACATGGAGCAATACATTGGTTCCAAATTGGGAAAGGAGTACAACAAGGATGTATATTGTCACCCTGCTTGTTTAACTTATATGCAATGTATATCATGCAAAATATTAGGCTGGATGAAGCACAAGCTGGAATCAAGATTACCAGGAGAAATATCAGTAACTTCAGATATACAGATGACACCACCCTTATGGCAGAAAGTGAAAAGGAACCGAGGTGCCTCTTGACGAAAGTGAAAGAGGAGAGTGAAAAGGCTGGTTTAAAACACAACATTCAAAAACCAAATATGTAAACCCATGGTGATATCATGTCATTGTTTGGCAAAACTAATAAAAATAAATATAAAATACAAAGCATGAAATTAAAAAAAAAAAACAAAAACAAAGATCATGGCATCCAGTCCCATCACTTCAAGGCAAATAGATGGGGAGATATCTATTGGGGAAACAACGTAAACAGTGACAGACTTTATTTTCTTGGGCTTCAAAATCACTGTAGATGGCGACTGCAGCCATGAGATTAAAAGATGCTTGCTCCTTGGAAAAAAAGCTATGAGCAACCTAGACAATATATTAAAAAGCAGAGACATCACTTTGCCAACAAAGGTCCGTCTACTCAAAGCTATGTTTTTTCTACTAGTCGTGTATGGTTGTGAGATTTGGACCATGAAGAAAGCTGAGAGCTGAGCGCCAAAGAATTAATGCTTTTGAACTGTGGTGTTGGAGAAGACTCTTGAGAGTCCCTTGGACTGCAAGGAGATCCAACCAGTCCATCCTAAAGGAGATCAGTCCTGAATATTCATTGGAAGGACAGATGCTGAAGCTGAAGCGCCACTTCTTTGGCCACCTGATGTGAGGCACCTGATATGAAGATCGGTTGCTTCTCCCACTGACCCACTATTACTCATGCAAATAAGTCCATTTTGGCAGAATCAAATCCTTCACACTTCTGCATGTTCTGAATTGCTGCCCCACTCTGTGCAGACTAGGAGATGGCGATCATCAGTCCTGACAGTGTTTGTGAGTACAATTGGAATTATAGTGATTACTAGAGTAAGTAGTGATATCCTGGTGGTGCACACCCCTTCATAACATGACTTTGCTGCTCTTCCCTTTAAATCATGGAGTCTATTTCTCCACCTTGCATCTGAGCTGGCCACACAATTTGCTTGGACCAATAAAATTTCACAGAAGGAAGGTTCTAGGGATTCGGAGCTTCTGCCTTCTCCCTCTTGAAAGGCTGCCTTGCACTGAGTGAACCTGCATTGTGCATTTGAGGCACCTCTGCCGCACTATCACCTGGCCCTGTGCCTTCCCTGGTTCAGCTTGAAACACAAGTCAGAGAAAATCCAGAGGGGACAGCCAGGTCCTTTGAGCTGGAGTCCTTGAGGCAGGAGTCAGATGGGCTCCAGGTTGGACATTTACTATCAACCAGCCTCCTCTTTGCGTTTCCTGAGGCAAGAGATAGGTGGGCTCCAGTTGAGGAATTTACAACCAGACCCCCATTTGCTCAACAGAAACAGGGTAAATAGCCAGTCTTTAGCTTTTGTTAACACCTCAAGGGAATAATCATGTCCGAGGACAAAGAGAGGAAACGACCCTTCTGAGTAAAAGATAAGGGAGACTGTACACACAGGCAGAAAGGCTCTTTGGAGTCAAAGGTCAGAGGATAACTCCAGGCCATAAGGAGTTGCTCCTCCCAGAAGCCTTCACTTCGAGATCCCTCTTGGCTGAGAGGTGTGTGCCCACGTTAGGGGAGGGCCCCAGGGCAGGTCAGGCGTGGAAAAAGAAACCAGATAACTGGCCTGAAGGAAGACAAAGACCCAGAAGAACCTCCTTATATAAATGACTTCATCCCCTCTTTACTGTACTCCTCATTAGGGGGGGGGACACTCACACTCTTTCTTTATGGGTGTGCATCTCTGCCTTGCTTCTGTCTCAACTAAACAGTTCCTCTGTGTGTTCTCCCACTTGTTGTTCTGCTATATCTCTAACAGTAAACTTTGTACCTCTATGTACAGTTTCTGCCTCCATGATAAGTGCGTTTTTCACTGGGGGCAAAGACCCAGGGAAAATTAGCTTCTAGCCTCTAGAAGGCTAGCTGGCTTGGTGGCCAGGATTCCCAGTTTTCATCCAGGCTACCCAGATTTAATTCCTGAGCAGGGAATTGAGATGTCGCTTCATGCCACCATTGTCTGCTGCCTCAGCACCACCATTCTGACTGGTGTCTCCCTTTTCTGTGCAGGGGGTGCTACTCTCTGGTGCTTACGGGGACCAGCTGCTGCTTGCTCTCTCCTTTCCTGCAGAGATCCGTAATTACTGGCCTTCACCTGTTGAGCCTCCTTAAGCAACATGAGTGTGTATTTTTAAATGGGAAAACAATTCATTAGGAAGTGTCAACATCTTAGAGGAGGGAGTACCCCCTCAATTAATTCCCGAATCTTATTGCTTCAGCCAGGTAAGCACAGGCAAGAAGATGCTGCTTTGATCTGAATGCCGTGAAGCCAAGAGAAAAAGAGCTTCAGCAGATGGTGGGGACTTGAAGCCCACGGGGAGGGGTCAGGAGGTCAGAGCACCCCTTCTTAGTCTCCCTCCATCCTTCACCATCCCTCTGGTCCCCCTTTAGCTCAGCAGCCTTGGAATGACAGCAGATACTGGTATTCAGGGATCACCTCCCCAGGGTCAATACTACTTTAGAGTTTCTTTAGCTTTAGCATCTTATTATAAACGTGAGCTTTGAATATGCTAGTGTTGAGTTATTAACAGACACTTTGGCCCAGGACAGATAACATATCTTAAGGTACTAGAATTCAAGTTCTAAGACAGTGATTCTTAACTCTCATATCAGAGGAAGATTTTTTTTTTAATAATTTTATCTATTTACTTGACTGAGCTGGGTCTTTGTGCCTGTGCTTGGGCTTTCTCCAGTTGCAGGGAGCTGGGGCTCCTCTTTGTTGCAGTGCCCAGGCTTCTCGCTGCAGTGGCTTCTCTTGGTGTGGAACACAGGCTCTAGAGCACACGGGCTTCAGTAACTGGGGCCTGGGGACTCAGTGGTTGCAGTTTCCGGCTCTAGAACCCAGGCTCAATAGTTGCATCCCATGGGCTTAGCTGCTCTTCGGGATGTGGGATCTTCCCAGATCAGGAATCGAACCCGTGTCTCCTGGATTGGCAGGGGGATTCTTTGCCACTGAGCCACCAGGGAAGCCCAGGGGAGATTTTTTAAATTCAGGTGCCCAGACTATGGGTTCAGATTTCACTGGTTTGGGGTATGGATATGCACATCAGGATTTTTTTTTTTTAAAGCTCCTGCAGCAACTCTAACGTGCAGCCAGGATTGAAAAATCACTCTAGTTTGCCTTGAACTTTGATACATTTATAAATTACTTTCTCAAGATGGGTCCTGGCTCTTATCACTGCATCACCCCTGCCAAGCACAGTGCCCAGCACAGAGTTTGTCACTAATACATGTTAGGTGGAAAAAAATGTCACTTGATTCCTTTATCTTTTTTTTCATCATTTGCCTTACATACTATCCATAGATAGGTGTGTATGTGTGTATGTGTGAAGGAGAGAGCACTTGTATTTCTTTACCATCTTTTGTTTTCTTGCCCTGCCCCATCCCACTGCCCATGATCTGTAATGCCTGAAATCCCCTGCAAAGAGCCCTGCCTGTGATCTTCCATATAGTCTCCATCCTCATTTCATTCTAGACAAACATACAGATATAAATGAGCAGGGGTGGTCACTGTCTGTTTTGTAGAAATAGGATTATATTATACACACTAGTTCCTTGCAGAAAGTCTTTCAAGTCACCTGCTAGAGTGTTACTTCATTCTCCATGACCAGCACCAACTCGTCCATAAGCAGATGCACAATAACTTATTCTGTCACCCCCTGTGAAGAGGCGCTCACGTTGCTCCCCATTTCTCCCCCGGCAGAAACCACACAGCAACAAACACAAGTGATGCTCACAACCACCCTGTAAAGCACAAATATCCATGTGGATCTTCCCATCCCCAGACAGGGAACCGATTGTCTGGCAATCCTGCCTGATACCCTAAAATGCCTTCTCTAGCCAAGGAGGATTATAACAAATTATATGAAATCATGCATACAGAAAGCACTTTACAATCTGCAGAAGGCTTTGTGTCAAAGTCGAGCATTCACACAGCGTGGCCAGGTTCTCTGGTCAGTCCCATCCACAACACAGCTCTGGCAGAAAGCTGCTCAATAGCATCATTAACAGCCCATTGATCCAATTACCTTTCTTTCTGTTCCACTTCAGAATTACAATCTCTCGTTCTCCCCGCAAGAGGCCAAATAGACTCCTGATGATCAGAGAAAGAGGGAGCTGCCATCAGGACTCGCTTGATGGACCTAAGTACTCATCTAAATGTGGCCTGGGATGAATTACTCTGGTTGAAACATCAGATCTCTCTTCTCCGTGGGAATTTGCCATTTCCTCTGGTCTCTCAGTTTTTCTGGAGATATTCAGAGATGTAGCCAAACTTGGGTCAACCCAGGGACAACACTGGGCTGCCCCCATCACGTATTCTTGGTGTGTAGTAGGCACTCAATAAATAACTGTTTAATTGAAAATCACGCCCAAGGGATCAGATACTGGGGCTCTAAGCAGAGCAGACTGGCTGAATAAATAGTATTTGTCCAAATTGTATCTTTGCAGGATGGACACTGGAAGCTAGAATATGAGTCCCAAAGTAATGCATAAAATTAAAATTAACTCTAGAATAAGGCAAGGTAAGACCTTGAGTGACAGCCAAGTAGAGGGAGCCAAATACACATTCGAAGTCCAATGGGCAGGATATGAAGGAAAGAAACAGACAGTAATAAACTACAATAGGAAGCATGCACTCACTTGACACTATGTATTGAATACCTACCATAGCCAGGCACTGTACTCAGTGTTGGCGATATGGTGGACTGTAAGTCATGATTCCAGCCCTAAATTGCTCTAATGGAAGAGACCAAGACATAAACACACAATCATAACCGAGCCATGACAAGATAGGACAGAACTGAAGCCTAAGACAGACATAAACCCAGTAAGACTTGGGAGTATGTGGGAAAGTACCTAAACCAACCATTGGAAGTACAGAGGGCTTCCTGGAGGAGGAGACAGATGAGGAAGAATGATCAAAGCTGAAGAAGTGGTGAGGGAATATTGGCAGGTAACAGTTTATACCAGGGCTTCCCTGATAGCTCAGCTGGTAAAGACTACGCCTGCAATGAAGGATACCCCGGTTTGATTCCTGGGTCAGGAAGTTCCCCTGGAGAAGGGATAGGCTACCCTCACCAGTATTCTTGGGCTTCCCTTGTAGCTCAGCTGGTAAAGAATCTGCCCACAATGCGGGAGACCTGGGTTCAATCCCTGGGTCAGGAAGATTCCCTGGAGAAGGGAAAGGCCACCCACTCCAGTATTCTGGCCTCGAGAATTCCATGGACTGTATACTCCATAGGGTTGCAAAGAGTCAGACACAACTGAGTGACTTTCACTTCACTTTCACTTTTCAACAGTTTACACCATGAAAGCCTGTGGCCTCAGTCCCCTTGCATGACTTCAACTTCGGACTTCTCCATCTAGACTCCTAGCCAATGAAGATCTACACCATAATCATTTCTGTGGAAGTCACTGGCCCTGTGCTCTCTCACCTCCAAGCCTTCATCCATGCTGTTCCCTCTGCCTGGATAGCATGATCCCATCATCTCTCCCCAACCTGCAAAATCATTATCTCCACCTCCCATCAAGGCATAGCCCAAATGATAGGTCCTCCATGAAGCTCTTCTAAATCCTTCTACCTAGAATTAATCTCGTTCTCCCTGAATCCCAATAACACTCTGCTTGTTCCTCTCCAATAAGTACACAGCGTTCTTGACACTGTATTATATTTATTTGTGTATTTGTCTTATCTCCTCTACCAAACTATAAACTCTGCTGGGGCAGAAAACCTTGTCTTAACCACTTCATACTCCCCACAATGTGCCTTTTTCAGAGGAAGTGCTCAATACATGTGACTAAATGACTAAACCCTGTGTTTACCAGATTCCAGGTGAATGGAAGAAGTTAACAGAAAGCACAGTTAGAATCAGTGGGCAGAACCAACTTTCTAGCAACTAGAATTGGCTATTTGCTGAAATAGTGAATTTCCCATGACTGGATAGAAGGATTCTTTGTTCTTAATTTTTATTTTATATTGGAATATAGTAGATTAACAATCTTGTGTTAGTTTTAGGTGTACAGCAAAGTGACTGACATGTACACACTGCTATATTAAAACAGATAACCAACAAAGACCTACTGTCTAGCACAGGGAAATCCACTCAGTATTCTATAGTAACCTAAGTGGGAAAAGAATTTGAAAAAGAACAGATACATGTATATGTATAAACGAAAGATTCTTTAAAAACAGATGGACTAGGTGACTTCTAAGCTCATCTAACCTTTGGTTACCTTGATGTGGAATGGTTGATGAACAGCAAAGAGAATACAGTCCCACGAACAGATGAAATGGAAGTAGACAGAAGCTATTGTCAATGTCACAGCACCTGGGCTGGATGATAACTGCAAGGGAATTTATCAGATTATTAAGTATTTAATCAATTAAGGTAAAATAAAAGAGATTCATTATTAAAGAAATGACAGTGTCAAGAACAAGGATTATAAGGAACCTAATTCTGAACATCTGAGACTGATTTTACACGTTTCACCTTGATAATAGCTGATTCTCAGACCTGATTCAGTGTGTCGGGGGAGGGGGGGTCAAGTGGTGAGGACTTCCTAGAGCACAAATCTCACAATATCACCCTACTACTTCAAACCTTCAGGGGCTCCTCAGTGCAGTGCCCCCAGGACCTCCTCCTCGGTCCGTAGGATATCTGGGGACCTATGTAGCTTTTACAACCTCACCTTCCACCATCCTTTGACACTCGCATACCAGGGGTCTCAGTCTCAATTCCCTATTGGTCCAGTGGTTAAGAATCTGCATGCAATGCAGGGGACGTCAGGGAACGAAGATCCCACATGCTGCAGAGTCACTAAGCCCACACACCATAACTTAAAGAATCCCTGGGCTTCCCCCATGGCTCAAACAGTAACAAATCCATCTGCAATGAGGGAGACCTGGGTTCAACCCCTGGGTTGGGAAGATTCCCTGGAGGAGGGCATGGCACCCCACTCCAGTATTCTTGCCTGGAGAATCCCACAGACAGAGGAGCCTGGCGGGCTACGGTCCATGGGATCGCAAAGAGTCAGACACGACTGAGCGGCTAAGCACAGCGTGTGCTCACTTAACCTCCACAATCTTCTCTCTACATTATTCCTTCCCAACGCCTGTTCCTGAAATCATTTCTACTCAACCGTCAAGACGCATTCCCAGCAGCAGTTTGCTGTGGACTTCCTGGGCAAGAATACTGGAGTGGATTGGCATTTCCTTCTCCAGGGGATCTTTCCAACCAGGGACAGAGCCTGCACCTCCCATCTCAGGCCGGCCCTTTACCACTGAGTCACCCGAAGCCCCACTCATCTACTTCTTTATACTTCCCTATGTTTCTACAGTGTTTCACAAGGACCATGAAGAGCAGATTGACCACCTTCCCACACCCCTAGGATCCCCTGGACACTTTCACACACACAGTGCGCTCTCCCTCTCAACAGCTTTGGGCTATGGGAACCCACTGTCTCTTCATGTTCAGAGAATCACAAGCTCCTGGGAATTTATGTCCCCCAGGAAGCAGCCCTTAGCCAATGAGTGGCAGATTCAGGATATAAATACTCTAACTCTTCTGCCCCGGATGGGGATAAGTCCAAAATATGCTGTCTCCAGATCTCCCTTGCAGATTGAGCCATAGTTCTTCTCTACAGTACTTTGAGTGGTATCACGTACTTCCTTGTGTTTTTCCTGAAAACACTGCTAACAGAAAAGTTTAAAATGAGTCCTATGCCAAGGTTTGCTCCTGGGATCTGTGATAGCTTCTGACGTGGCCTCTAACGGTCTCCATCTTCTTATGTTCATACCCTTGTGAAATCCCCTCCTCTGAGTGTGACTTGCTTCTGAGTCTAAAGGTGATGGGTGTTGCCTCCATAATTGGGTTAGAAAAGATTATGACTTACATCTTCCTGGCAGATTCTGTGTATTGTCCTCCCATTTTGCACGCTTCTATAAAGCAAGACATGTGGGAGAGACACATGTGGCAAGGAACTGAGGGTGGCCTCTGGCCAACATCCAGCAAAGAACTCAGTGCCCCCACAACCAGAGAGTGAGTTTGGAAATAATATGTCCTTGGTTGAGACTGAATTTGAGGCCAGAGGCCAACACTTGATTGCAGCCTTGTGCAAAACCATGAAGCAGAGGATCCCACTAACTCATAGCCAGACTCTTTATCCACAAAAACAATGAGATAATAAATTTTTGTTGATTTAAGCCTCAAGGTTTTGGGGTGATTTGTTATGTGGCCTTTCTGGTGGCTCAGATGGGAGAGAATCCACCTGCAATGCAGAAGGACTGGGTTTGATCCCTGGGTTGGGAAGATCCCCTAGAGAAGGAAATGGCAACCCATTCCAACATTCTTGCCTGGAGAATCCCATGGACAGAGAAGCCTGGTTGGCTACAATCCATGGGGTCACAAAGAGTCAGACTGAACGACTAACATTTTCCCTTTACATAGGATTTCAACATAAGAAAACATGCAGTAAAGTTACCTTTGAACAATATGGGTTTGAACTGCATGAGGCCACTTATTTTTTTATAACTAAATACACAACACAGAACTACATGAAGGGCAGTTGGCTGAATCCTCAGACAGGGAGGGCCAACTGTAAAGTTATATGTGGATTTTCAACAGTTCAGGGATCAGCCTGCCTAACTCCTGCATGGCTCAAGGGCCAACTGTACTTCTAAAATTAGAAAATATTCCAACACAGACATCTTTTCCAAAAAGCTGTTTCTGAATCTCCAGGCTAGAATCATTGTATCCCTCTGCCAGGGTTCCCATAACCCTGAACTTGCCTCTCCCACCTCTCCCCTACTCATCCCCTTGAGGGCAGTCCTTTGGGAGAGAAAAGGCTGATATATATTCTTTTTATCTATCACCGAAGCATAGTATCTTATTTAGATGCTTCCTGTAAATTAATTTATTTGTTAACTGTTTCCACTATGAGATTTTGGTCAAATGTCTCCCCACACTCCATCATTCTCCAGATGCCAAATCAAGGGGACAGCAGGCCTTCAATGCTCAGCAAGATCTCCGTTCTCTGCCTCCCCTGTGTCAGTCTAAGCAGCTTCTTCTTTTCCATCACCAGGGTGCGTATCAGTTTCGCATTGACACTTCATCCCATCTGTTCGATTATCTATTGGACGGTCACTCACTGCCACTTCAGAGCAACAGGGAATTCACTCTTCCTTTCATACCTCTCTGGGAAGCCCAGGGAAATTATCTCTGATTGATGCAATTTCTTCTTTTGGTCCTCATGACAGAATTACAGAAAAATTCAGCCCTACTTTGCACCACACTTGGGAGAAATCTGCTCAGCTTTTGCCTGCCAACCACAACAAAAACCTGATTAACCAGGACCCAGTGCACAGTCTTTTTGTTGTCATTGTTTGTTTAGGTTTGTCCCCTGGTTAGCTGAGGGACAAAACTGAAAATGCCATTTATTTCCTCCCTTACTGCTTGGAAAAAGAATCAATATGTTAGCCCATATTGCTGTTCACTGTAAATAAATCCCCCCAAAGAAATTGTGTCTCTCTGAGAGAAATGAGTATCCTACAACCCAGAGGAATAAATATGGTATTAGAAACTAGGCTGAATCAGCAGAGGTCTTTGAAGTGTGGAATTTTTTATTTAAAAAAGTATTTTTTTATCATCATATTCCTGGTCTTTGCCCTTCTCCTCAAAGCAAAGAATAGTCTGTATCCTGGTTATTTGAGGGTTCCAGATTCTTGAAGTCCAACTCATATAAATTCTATTCTAATTAATATGGTTAAGATTCTTTTACAATGTCTAAATCCAAGCTTATTAAATTGATGTCTCATATTCTACCTATCCAGTGGGTGCTTATAGCCTCCTGAGTATCTTGGATCATATTCCCCTTCCCTCCAAGACACATGGAAGTCTTCCTCAGTCCCTTTCAAAGGTCTATGGCATTGTGAAAAACAGGGAACCTTCCATGTTACTAAACAGATCCTTTCAGCCTTAGGGAAGGAAGAAGAAGCTGGGATGGGAATTTGGTACCTTAACCAAAACGCAACCCCATTTCAAGGAAAAGGAATTGTAAAGGAAGGGAATAGACTTTTGAGCCCGCTTCCGTGCCAGGCATCAGAATAAGAATGCATTTTTTACTCCTGATCATAGCTTCAGAGGCCTTAATTTGATTTGGCCCTTGTCTCCTTTTTGACCACATCTCTTCCCAGGCCCCCACAACCCTCCCCAGGGTCTGGCCATGCGGGGCCTTTCCTTTCTTGAGCATGTCAAGCTCTTCCTATGTCTGTTCCCTCTGCCGGAAATGCTCCTTTCCTAATCTTTGTGGGGCTCACTCCCCACCAGCCCTCATCTCCCAACTCTGTGTCATCTCAGAGAGGTCCTCCCTGGCTAAGTTGTCCACCTTTCACGCCCAGCCAATCTCTATCATGTTCCTTAACTGTATTTACATCACAGATCATCATCACCATTTTTAATTAACTTAATTATTGTCTGCCTCCTCATGAGAATATAAACTTCACAAAGACAAGGGACTTCCCTGTTTTCTTACTGTGAGATCCACAAGTCAGTACCTATCTGCCATGTCATAGCAGCTCAATCAATATTTGTGGACTGAATGAATAAATAACTTTCTCTCTAATCCTCCCAGGATAAATATTTTTAGGATTCCCCATTTACAGATGAGGAAGTTGAGGTTCTGAGCTGTTAAGGAAACAGCAAGTTTACACAGCTAGTGGGTGAGAGCCAGGCTTCTGACCACAGACCAGTCTAACTCCAGAGCCTAAGTTCTCCATTGCTACTAGCTACTGTGTGCAAAGATGAGATTATGCTTTAATCAATTGTTTTCCAACTTCTGTCCACAAAAAATGTCTGAGCAGCTGTGATGAGAAAAGAAAAAGTCTTTTTATCAGCCCACAATCATGAGTATGTCATGCCAGGAATAGGTCTTCAAATCAAATACTGGTGTTCTCTCAAATATCTGGATTGAATGAAATTTCAAGAAATCATTGTGTCTGTGCTTCTCGGATGCACTTCCTGACTGCAAGACCCTCTCAACAGGCAGGTGAAGTGCAGGCAACAGAATGGGGGACGCAGGTATTTGTCTAGGATGGTTGGAGCAGGGAGGACTTGAGGAACCTGTAGAGATGCAGGCTGTCTGCCCCCACCCCAAACCTTCTCACCAAAGTGGCCACCCACCCAGTGTGGAAGCAACAGTGCAAACTCGTGGGACTTGAGTCCTGCAGCCCCAATGGGAGTCATTTCCTGTGACCCTCTCCTTTTAGTAACACCCCTGCTTATACTCCCATCTTCAGTTAATACTCACTCAGCATCCCGTCTTCTGTTTTCCTTCTTGTTTTCAAGCTCAAAGCTCAAAAGCCGCATAGGAAAGGATTGAATTTTACTTCCCTGGATCTTAAACCTTGGTTGTCTTAAAGCACCTGCATGCAACATCCTCATCTGCCAGTCCTTCTTGCAGGGTGACTGATTCAGGAAAGGCTCCAACCCAGCTCCGGAGCCCCAAATGACAGACCCAGCTGTGGACATCCCTACCCTCATTCCACTTATAAGAAAAAAAAAAGAAGCTACATCATCACACTCACTGTACTGACATTTTCTGACCCAAAGAGAAAACTTTTTGGAGGTATCCTGACAATTGCGAGGTGCTCACCACCCTGTGAGTGGCTACAGAGTCAGAGAGGGGAACTGTAGTTCAAACGCAAAACTTGCGCTGTCTTTTCATTTCTATTTTTTCTCACTTTAAGTCTTTTTTATTAAGAGAATCATAATGTTCTCATCTACATGACACTTTCCATCTTTAAACATTAACTAATTAATTGACTGAAGTGGTATCTTGGGAGCATTCATCATCTCTCCCATTAGCCAGAGAGGCAGGCAACTGTCTATAAAAGCAGTTGAACATTCAGTGGAGGCTTTGTTTTTCTGCTTCCCTTCCCAGGAATGTGTGTGTGTGTGTGTGTGTCTGTGTGTGTGTCTGTGTGTGTGTGTGTGTGTCTGTGTGTGTGTCTGTGTCTGAATGTGTCATGGGAAAAATCAAAAAAGAGGACTGTGCTTCCACCAACTGCTCTCAAAATCTACCTCTGGGAGACATGGAATTTCAATTGTGAAATAATCAGTCTTGGAAACTGTCCTGTCCTCCAGGAAAAGAAAAAATAAGTAATTTAACAGCAATTGCCCTTCAAAACAATTACTAATTATAATGTCTATAAAGAAAAATACCCTCGATACCATTACTCCTAATAAAACCTGGCGAATCTATAGAAAGGAATTAGCTGGCATGTCTAAAATCTGAGGGGAGAACTCTTGGGAGTGGGTCAGAAGCGGGGCATGCTCCAACCAGCTTATAAACCCAAATCCAAAGCTTTAGAAAAGCTTACCACCTGGGGCAAGAACCTTTCAGCAAATTGGGAAGATTAACACATGCCTCAAGGAAATCAAGCCAGGACAATTAAGAGATGAGAACCCAAGTTATTTTTCCTGACCTTCCCTGCACTCTCTCCCACCCCAGCTTTCTTCCCTGCCCCCTCATCTCCACCTCAAGCAGTTGCCATGGTGTCTGGGATTCCACTGTGAGTCAGGCCCTGCTGCAGGGTCCTGCACTGCCCTGTCCCCCACGGTCCTCTGAAAAAAGCAGAGATGCCTGGGAAGGGTTATATCACATCCCTAAGGCCTTGAAATGAATATGACTGTCAGATCCCATCTGTTTGGAACAAAATATTCTATGGGAGAAGGATATTGGAAATAAGAAAGAAAAGCACCCCAGAGAAAAGAACTGGGGGGGGGGGCGCAGCAGTGAAGATGGACAAATGGAAAGAGTCAGTCTGGTTTCAAGTACTCCACTACTTAACCTGTTGTGAAACCTGAGTCAGGTCATTTGAACCCTGATCCTCAGATCTCAGATCCTCACCTGTGAAATGTGAGGAGAGGAGCAGGGATGAGAAACCTAGCCTATCAGTCAGTGTTCAGTTGCAGACTACAGAAAACACTTCTGCCACTTTAAGCAGAAAGGAAGGTATCAGCAGGTAGCTGACTTAGAGAACCAGGTGTGTGTGTGCTGAGTCACTTCAGTTGTGTCCGACTCTTTGTGACCCTATGCACTGCAGCCTGCCAGGCTCCTCTGTCCGTGGGATTCTCAGGCAAGAATACTGGAGTGGTTTGCCGTGCCCTCTTACAGGATCCTCCCGACCCAGGGATTGAACCCATGTCTCCTGCACTGCAGGCAGATTCTTTACCGCTAAGCCACTGGGGAAGCCCAGAGAACCAATGAAAGCACTCAAATAGTTGGAGCTTCCAAAAACAACTCCCAGCCTCCCAAATCTCCCTATCCCTGTGATGATTGGGAAAACCACCACCACTGCTACAAGAAGTTACCAACTCAAAAAGCTAATGATTGTAGAATCACTTTGATTGTGCAGTGATTCACCCACAAAGCTGGATTGTGTTATGCCCTTCTCCCCTCTAACTCAGTTCTGAATTCAAGACTCAAGGAGTGTATCTGATTTGCAAAACCTGAAATCATATCCAGGATCCTAGCTACAAGGGATCTTGGAAATGTACCTTTTAGGCTTCCAACCTCTGCAGTCCGTATGGCCCAGTTGTCAGATGCTGGAACAGAAGTTGAAGGAGACTATTTATAAAGTATATCCCTCGCATTACTGGGTTGTCAAGAGAAACGAATGAGATGTTTCTAAAGTACCTCACATGGTACCCGGCCATTAATAGCTTCCCCATAAATATTAGTTTCCCTTCTCTTTGCCAAAATTTTGGTACAAGTTGGCCCTGTGACTTATCCTAAAATAACATAAGAAAGCAGGCTGGGAGCAGAAACCAGATCTTCCATACCATGTGTGAGGTTTATTTCGGCTTCTCCTACTTAGCACCCTTATCAAATATCAGAGTAGTCCCTACTACCAGGAAAGATGTAACCATCTTAAACAGAAGGTTTTACCCTTTGTAAACAAAATTTCCAGAAGGACCTCCCGCTAGATAATTACATTATCAATTTAATCAGTGTTTACTGGACACCTATTAGGTGCTGGGCAGATGTGACTCTTTCTTTGCAAAGAGTCGCCAGTCTGGGGAGAATAATTGTACACAACTTAATAAAATTGCAAATTCTGATAAAAGCGAAGAGGAAAGGAACATGGTTCTGTGAACCAGAAAGGGCAAAACTGATTCTATTCAGGCAGTCAGCAAAGACCTCTTTGAGAAAATGATGTCTAAGCTAAGACCTGAAGGAGAAAAAAAGGTTAACCAAGTAAAGAGCAGGAGAGAAAAGCATTTCTGGCAGAGGAAGCAGCTTGTGCAAAGGCTGCATGATTGAGAAAGCAGAAGAATACCAGCACAGCTGCTGTATGCTGAGTAAAAAGGAGAATGGGGTGAGAATTACCTCGACTATGTACCCAAAACTATTATCTGGGGTGATTTTCCCCTGAGGTTGGAATCCAGCCATGTTAGGTAACTAACATTTCACAACAATAACATCTGAAGCAATGTCTGTCAAACTTTCTGCATCTTTGTTGACTCTATCTCCCATCCCTGGGGCCTATCAGATCCTTACACTTGGAAATTTGAAAGGGCGATGAAGGCTGACTTGGTCAGAGGGTGTTAGGAGCAGGAACCATAGGTCATAAAGAGGAAGAACCAGAGCCCTGGGCAAGTACAAAGCAATCAAGAGCAAAAACCCGAGGTCTCAGTGGTGGATGCTGGGCTGCAGAGAGGACACCGGAGCAGAGATGAACCCCAGGGAGCAAGATGAAGAGAATGGCTACTAATAACATCCCAGGTCCCATGAGGTCCAACTGTTACAAAGGATTCCCTGGGAACCTTCTGTGTCTTAACAATTAAATTTCCTATTTACTTTAATCTCTTTTGAGTTTCTGTTCCAGAAATTAAACAATGGCTGCCTAAGAGACGCATTGAAGCAGAGTCAAGACCACCCTCTTTAAGCCAGATCTGAGATGCAACTCCATCTCGCAAACAGGGCCACCATCCTAACCACGAATGTGTGCCCTACTTCCTTTTTTAGACCTATGCACAGGCCGTCCTCTCTGTGCAAAAGCTCTTCTGCCCACTTTCTGCAAAACTAGCTCTCACACGCCTTCCAGGTTGTCCTCTTCGAGGTCCTTGCTGACTCCCTGAATAGAATCAGTTTTGTCCTTTCTGGTTCACAGAACCATGTTCTTTCCCTCTTAGCTTTTATTAGAATTTGCAGTTTTATTAAGTTGTGTACAATTATTCTTCCCAGACTGTCGACTCTTTGAAAAGAAAGAATCACTTCGAGTATCACTTCTGCAGAATTAGACTCTAAGGTAGACCCACTTCCCCCTTTCAGAACTTCCCCTTTTCCTCGTGCAACTCACTTGATCACTTGCCCAATAGTTGCTAACTCTCCAGGTTCTACACCTCACATGTGCCTGCCCTATTTCATGCTATGTCTCCAGGGCTTGACAGTGTGTCAACAGACACCTGATTCATGAGCAATCAACAGTCTAAAAGTCCAGATTGACTTTTTAGTTCTCCTTTACTTTTTCTTTATGAAGAGGAAAAAAAAAAAAAAGATTTTAATGTAACCTACTGCATGCTCTATCCTGAGCAAAGTATAGGAGACGTGAAGATGAATCTCCGTGCTTAGAACCTCGCAGGTTAGGAAAACAGACAGATCTGTAAATAAACATGTTTATTATAATGCAACATGACTGTTAGGAAAGAGAAAAGGAGAAAGACTATCATAGGAATGTTAAAAATAACTTATCTTGGGTGACAGAGAAGAGGGATGAGGGGAGGGGTCCCAGTGTCCTTGATAACACCACCGCTCTGAATTTCCTCAGAAAATAAACGTAGCAGACATCAGTTGTTTGGCTGTTCAGCATCTAGTCTCCCTTATTCCATAAACAGCATCCTATTTTTCCTTTAGGAGAAACACCTTGCCAGTCACTCAGTCCAAGTGGTTTAGATGGGGCCAAGTCAACGTTCCACCCCGGGGCTGGGAGTGGGTACATTCCCTGGCTCAGTCAGTATATCCAGCCCCACAATAAGGGGTTCAAGGCTGATGTGACAAAGGTTACAGAGAGCCAATTTCAGGATTCTTGGTGATGGGGGGACGGAGGGACCAGTGAGGAAGCTGAGCTCTTTTTTCACTACAGTATCTGCACAGGGAGCAGCATCAAGCTGCTGGGTTTCACCTGGCAACTCTGAGGGAGAAAGCCTCCCCAAGAATGAAGTTCAGAGGGAAAGTAGCTGGTTGGAGAATTAAAAAAAAAAAAAAGGCTCTAATGAAATAGCTGGAATATCTGGGCCCAACTAGATCTACCCTGGATTTTTCAGTGATAAATCAATAAATTCTACTTTCTTTCTTATGTGCTTGTGCTTAGTCGCTCAGTCATGTCTGACTTTTTCTGACTCCATGGATGGTAGCCTGCCCTGCTCCTCTCTGTCCATGGGGATTCTTCAGGCAAGAATACTGGAGTGGGTTGCCATGCCCTCCTCCAGTTTTTACCTATATTAAGCCAGAATTTCTAAACCTCAGAACTACTGACTTTTTGGCTGGTTAGGAACTGTCCTGTGCCTTGTAGGATTTTTAGCAACATCCCTGGCATCTGCTCACTAGAGGCCAATGGCCATCCTCACCCCATGGCAGTGACAACCAAAAATGTCTCTGGTCATTTCCAAATGGGGCTTCCCAGGTGGCACTAGTGGTAATGAACTGCCTGCCAACCCTGGAGATGTCAGAGATGCAGGTTCCATCCCTGGACTGGGAAGATCCCCTGGAGAAGAACATTCCAGTATTCTTGCCTGGGGAATCCCATGGACAGAGGAGCCTGGCAGGCTGCAGTCTACAGGGTTGCAAAGAGTGGGACACAACTGAAGTGACTCAGCACACATGCATGCAAGCATATTCAAACGTCCCTTGAGGGGGAAAAGCCATTTCCAGGTGAGAATCACTGATTTAAGTCTATTTGGATCAGGTTTCTATTGCTTATAACCAAAAAAGAGTCATGATCTCATTCGAACCTACCAACGAATTCCTTGCCTAATTTCCAGGAATAAGTTTTACTCCTACATTTCTTTACTTTCCCTGGTACCTGACCTGTAGAAAGCAAAGCCAGTCAGTCCACTTCATAATTTTTTAACTGCTGGAGTAAATGAAGCAAGTCAATCTGATCAAGAACAACTTAGATCTGTTTCAGCAATAGTTTTATAAGTGGCAGATTTGGGTATATTGATCATATGCTTTTCTTCCTTTTAAAAATTTAAACATCTTCCCTCATTTACTTCCTTTATTTTAGAATTTTCAGCAGTCGATTTTCTTTTATCCACAGACCTTGCCTTCGATGGGAAACTAATCAATAAGAAATTACATTTTTTGGCCAGGCAATTTTAAAGTAATGTAACCAACATATTTCTCTCTCATTCATGGCTCTATTGATTGTGAAATGAAAACAGAAAGCCAGTGGAGATTCCTCTCTGCATTCCTGAAACTCCCATTTCACCGCACTCCATCACGGCCAGCTTCAGCCACTAGAGCCATTTCTCCTCATGTCCTTACTCTGAGTGAAGCTTGCACTTGGCCATCAACCTCCTCCTGTAAACTGAAGCTCAGCTAAAAATGAGTTAGTCTTTCAGAATGAGGGATAGCAGGGTATAATTAATAGCAAAACTCAGTCAGACAGCCTGCATCCACTAACTCTTTCTGCAATTCTTTTTTTTGCTAGTCATTACTCTTATGATGATGATACTGACCCATCTTTTGGTTCCTAAATTGAAACATCCCTTTCAAGAAAATGTCATACTGTGTTGAATAAGAAAACCAAAATGAAGCTCCAAGGGGAGTACAGCTACTATTTTTCCAATTGTCTTTGAAAATGGAAGCCAGGAGAGTTTTCAAAACACAGACACAGGGACTTCCCTGGTGGTCCAGTGGTTAGGAATCCTGCCAGCACAGGAGACAAGGGTTCGATGGGTGCTCTAGGAAGATTCCATATGCTGTGGGCATCTGAGCCCATGTGCTGCAACTGATGAAACCCACGCACCCTAGAGCCGGAGCTCTGTAATGAGAAGACACCGCATTAAGACGCCTGCACGCCGCAACAAGGAGTAGCTCCTACTCACCAAAACGCAAGGAAGCCCGCTTGCGGCAACGAAAACCCAGTGCAGCCAGAACTGGAATAAAATTAATTAAAAATTAGAAAAATAAAAATACACACAGTCACAGACAGATGGATATGTTTCTTACATGGACAGGTATATCTGAAGGCCACCCTGATGCCAGTGAGAGATGGAAAGGGAAAGAGAGCGGACAGTGAATACCCTGCCCCCAGTGCACACAGGAGGTGCTTCATGTCTGATGATGTGCCCTGGTTCTCAGGTGGGAAGAAGGCAGAAATTCTGCTGCTGGAACCATCGACACTATTAATTGGAAAGTCATATCGATCTTTTATTAAATGGAAAGAAATCTATCCATTTGGGGTAGCAGCTTGAGAGTATGCCAAGTCATCAACTCAAAGGCCCATGCACGGGTCAGCAGGTCATGGGAAGCATGCTGGGCAAACACGAGCAGGTACATTCTTGAGCCACGAGACTAACATAGGCCAAGAACTCACGTCAAGTTTGACCAAATGAGGCAGGCAGTAAATGAGAGCTCGCGGGATCTCTGGATGTCACAGAACTCTGCTCCTCCTTGCTCCATGCTAATGGCATTATGGCAAAACAGGCACATGCAAATGAGGAAAGTAGTGATGGGCTAGGACAGCACCATGTAATCTAGCCAGCTCTGTCTTAAAGGCAAATTAGGGAAGGAGTCTAGAAGGTAGTTGTGCGTTTATTCTTCCAGCAAAATGAATGAGCCCCTATTCCTTACCTGGCACTGTCCTAAGCCCTTGGGATTAAACTAAGCAAAGATCCTTGCACCTGTGGGTCATCCACTGTAGTAGGCAAAGGGTGAAGTCTCAAGGAGATGGTCAAGGGCTGCAGATTGCAGATAGAGGGGCTGTATTAAGCCTGAACACTTCCTCCATCCTACAACCCTAGAATAATCCCCATGACTTTGACAGTGGTGAGCAGGTAAAGAGAATGCTCCCCTCATCTGCATGTTCTCCTCCATCTCACCCGCCATGGAAGCAAAATCCTGTCTCCAAGACAGGGAGATGGCAGAAAGGCATCTCCTGAGTGGCAGCAGCTAACTTGAGTTGCGGCTTAGTGATTTTCTGCTTAGATAAATTGCCCATCCCTAGCTGCCAACAAAGCTGGAGCCTCCATGAGCAGTGAGGGTTAATTCACAGGTGAGTCAGTAAAACAACAAGAATTAACACGCACTGCACCTGCTCGATCCCTTGCCGAAGTCGTGTCTCATTTCATGTCCACAGTAATCCTGTGAGGCGTGTACATCTCAGGCGAAGAAGCTGAGGTTCACAGATTAAGTGATTCGTATAAGGTCTGTCTGACTCAAAGTCTACGGCCTTTCTGCGTTACTAAGCTGCCCACTTCACCAAGTAAAACTCATCTCATAAGCATGTGAGTGTTAAAGAAATCAGTAACCTGAGCCTTTCCCGGGGCTGGCCTCAATGCCCACCCCCCAAGGAGGGCACTGTGAGGGGCAGGGAATTAAGGTTCCATCTTTGCTCTCTTGGGAGTAACAGTCTTGGTGAGGAACCAAAGAGAAAATATACACATCCAATTTTTAACAAACCTTGCTGACAGTCCACTTTCACGCAATATCTTCTACAAATACTCGTGGGTCCAAGAAGGTGTAGCATCCCCTGCACAAGTCTGCAATCCCTCTTGCCTCTCCTCTCACCCAGATCCTCATCCTCCCTCAAGTCACTTTCTTTAGGAAGCTCCGCTAAACCTGCAGGCTGGTCAGTTGCCTCTCTTCTATGTACCCCAAAACCTCCACCAAGAAACTTGTAATATCTCAAAGAAAGGGAGTGTCCTGAGAACTTCAAGAATTAGGAAAGGAAATAAAAACCAGAGATGGGAGGTAGGAAAAGATGAAAGGGATGAGGAATATGTATTGTGGTCCATGGAGGACCGATCTCTGACCGGACACGTAAGGGACAGTCAGGTATGGGATGGGATGGAGTTAGAGAGGCTGTAACCATAAGACATAAAAGTCAGTGTACTCGGAACCCGATTAGTTACAATGTTTCACTATTCTTACTAGGGGCTTCCTCCTCAGGAAGTGTATCTAATCATCACAGCTAAGAAGTGGATGGTAGATACCGTCACCCCTGCCTAATGGAAGAAGAAACTGAGAAGCTCAGAGAGATTAGGTGAGTTGCCCAAGATCACACAGCATAAAGACCCCACATACTGCAGAGCCAAGTGGTTAAGATCACACATCCCTGGTGTCAGGCAAAAAAACAGCCCTCAACTTCCTGGCCCTGTCATCTTAAATAAGACTCTACTTCTTGAAGGCTTAGTTTCCACATCTGTAAAGGGGACTAAAAGTCTCTACTTTGTAAAGTTATTGGGACCCTGAAATGATTATATGAGACCTTAGCTGGCCCTTGACATCTGTGCCAACAACCTTTATCCCACCCGTAGCTCTGCTTTTGTGCCTGGCCCCAGCTATTCTCCAGGAACATCAGGGCTTCCTTTTGAAACATGGTGGTCAAGATGACTTCAGACCCCAAATTTCTGAGCTCCTGTCTGACTACACGTCCTCTTTCTTAAAAAGCCACCAGCTTCACATTTCCTTTCTAAGCTGTGAGGAAACAAATGCCACGGGCTTGCTTTACAGAATGGTTGGGGAAATAATTAGTTTGCCTTCCTCAAAGGCCAGAGTTCAGTGCTGAGATATTTAAAACTCTACTGATGGCTTAAAATAAATATCACAATGGAGATGTCAAAACAGCAGTGCGTTCCAACACAAGACATTTGGGGGTAGGGAGAGTGAAAAATGCAAACGGATTTACCAAAATAATCTCAAGGTAAGACCTCTGAGGTTTGATACAACAGAAATGCCATATTGTTTCAAGTTTTGTTTTTTTTTTGCAAGTTTGTTTTCCTCCTTTGAGGATACTGAAAAGTTTGTCATGAAAAAGAACCAAGAACTTTTCTCAAAAAGAAAAAAAAAGTATAATTGTATTTTTTAAATCAATTGGAACAATTTTCAGCCGTTTCTTTATGAGCTTAATGCAATTCCCAAACACAAATAACAGATTTCTCCAACTGGAAGACTATTGAGTACCCAATGGATGCCAAGTTCTGTGCTGAGTATTTTAAATATTTCTTTCATTTTAATCTTCACAGATGCTCAGTGAGGTGGGCATGGTTTTCCCCCTCTGCAGAGGAAGTGATGGAGACCTCAGGTGTAAGACCATGGGGCTAATAAAATATATAGTCAGATTTGAGTCCTAGTCTGCCTTAATCCTGACTCCATGTACTTTTCAGCATATTTCAAGAGCCCTCTGCTCCATCCAGACCTATGAGAGCTAACCACCCAACATTATCAGGCAAGGCAACAAATACAATCTTATTAACTGGAGTGCATGGAGAGTAAAAAAGCAATAAACAGTACACCTCAAAGAGAAGCAGTTCTAATAAACACCCACACACTCAAGAATATGTCCTACCCTCACTGACCTGCCTGGCAAAACCTTTTGCCTCATCTCCTTCTATTTCCTACTTTGCCCTTTATACTCTATTAAATACCAGAGCTCATATAATGCCCAGAACTATCCACATCTCATATCACTGTACCTTTGCAAATGCATTATGTCTCCCAAACAGCGTTCCTTCACAATCTCCTTGGTGAATTCCTATTCACTCATCAAAACCCTGGTGAAACAGAAGCTTTTAGAAGTAGACTTCTTCCTCTCCCATTCCCAGACCCAGCAGAATTCATCAGTTCCTCCCTAGTCCTTTCTCTGTATCACATACATGCTTACAGGTTTGTAGTCATGACAAGTGTTTTTGTTCTTTTGGTTGGTTGGTCGGTCGGTGGTGGATGGGTGAGTGAGTTTGGCTACCTTATCTGTTCCCCTCACTGGGGTGCCTTTCTTGCAGGCAGGAGCTATGCCTTAATCCACCTCAATATTCCCCATGCCCAGCTCAGAGCCAGAGTCAAAACAAACATCTAATTGAATTGGATAGAAATTGGAAATGAAAACAATATCATGGAGAACTGGAAGAAAGGGAAGCAAGCGCTAATGTTGTGAAAGTCTATTACAGAGCAATCAAGCAGACCGTGTTTTCCTAATACAGATTACAGAACTGGCACAGAGGCAGGACGGAGCAGCAGTGGGGACTCCGACTCTCTGGACATCTGCTGGGCGTCTCATCTGATCAATCTCTGCCTTGCCTTGCTGACAATTTCATCTTTCAGGAGTCAGAGGAAGCATCAAGGGAGAAGGTTACTTGGCACTAAATCCTGGCAGCAAGGAAACAGTAGTTAATGAGAGAATGGCAACATCCTTGGTAGAAGAAAAAGAAATGAGCATGTCATGTTCGAGTTTATGACAGTGCAGGAAGAAAGAAAACAAGCATTCATTAAACACCTACTGTATGCTACCTACGTTACCCTTGTTACTATGTTCAATTTTCACAACAACCTGAGAAGATAGGTGGAAGTCTCTTCGATTTACAAAAAAGAAAACCAGAAAATGCAGTAAGTCATTTGCCCAAGGTCATACAATGAAAGTCTGTCTGCCTGCAATCCTCAAATTCTAAGCGCCCACTGAGTAAAAATCAGGGTATTGCCTCCTGACTCACAACCTTGTCTTCCAGAAAAAGAGATGTCAATCAGTATAGGCTAGGTAATGCTACAGGAACAACATACACATACATACACACACCCCAAAATCACAGAAACATGACACAAGAGATTTCTTCAAACCCTGGTAGCCACTGTCCCTTGTGTGGTAGCTCAGTGTTCACACAGCTCACGGACCCTCCAGTTCAACAGATGCTTCAGGTTTGCCTCAATCAGGGAAGAAAATCCTGAAGATCCTACACTAGGAATCGAATGCCTCTGCCCAGAAGTAGCAATATCACTTCCACTCACAGGACCTAACCTAACATCAAAGGGCAGAGAAATGCAATTCTCCACCTGAAGGAGAAAGACCCAGAAATGGCTGAGCGCCAAAGGTCCCAATCACAGCAGCTTTTGTAAAATTGAGAAAGACGTCTCAGTGGGCAGCAGGAACAGCTGGCAGATCCTGCCTCTGCAAACTGGCAGGTGGGAGAGGAGAAAATCCAAAAATGAAAATTAATAATTAGATAGCAATTCTCAGAAAACAAGACAGGGATGCTGGAGAATTTGGTTCTGCGAGATGACTTCACAACCAAGAACCAAGCGTGTGGGGAAGGTCGGTGCTGTGAACAAGCCCCTGTACCACAACCCAAGAAGGAAATATTGCACAAGATAAACAGGAGAATCTCAGTCTGTTCAGGCTGTTATAACACAAATTCACCGATGGGGTGGCTTAGACAACTGGAATTTATTTCTCACAGTTCTGAGGCTGGAAGTCCAAAAGCAGGGTGCCAACTTGATCAGGTTCTGCAGATGGCCATTCTACTATATCCTCTTGAGAAGATGAGAAAGAGCTCTGGTCTCCTCCTCTCTAAGGGAGCTAATCCCATCCTGGAGGCTCCACCCTCATGATCTCAACTAAACCCAATTCTCCCCTGAAGGCCCCACCTCTTTGTATTATCCCTTCAGGAATGGAGGCTTCAATATAAAAGTTTAAGAGGGACACAGACATGCAGTCCATGACAGGGGGCCCCAGAGACATCATCCAACCATGTCCATCGGTCCCATTCCCAGTGAAAAGGAAAATGAGGCATTGAAAGCAATTGACAGGAAAACACAAGAGATTCCTAGATACTCTAATGTGAAAAGCTATGAGTCAAAGCCAGAAGGTATGATACAAACAAACTTTGTTTTAGGAAAGGAGGCAGGATTGCATGAGAGAAAAGGCACTGAGCCTTTGCCACGAAGCTTATGACATTTAACAGTTACTTAACCTCACTGAACTTTGATTTCTCTTATGTGCAATGGTCATGATAAATAATCTATCTCAAAGGGGCGTCACGAAGGTTGAGAAGACCTTCCAGGTTATCTGCTTGTCGAAGTGCCTAGAAAGTGTTAGAGCAAGGAAAAGATGGAGAAGAATAAAAAGGATGATGGTGACAACATGCCCTTTGATGGGATAAGCACCAACGTGATCAGCCGAGGAAACTTCACTCATGTCAGCTCTCTGACTTCATTTTCCATCACCTTGTTCTTACCTGAACAAGCTCCATGGGCCTTTGTGCTTTTCCTTGAATGTGCCAAGAATGTTCATGCCTCAGTGCCTGGGCCTTAGGGCCTCCCTCTTCCTGCGGTGCTCTTCTCAGATCATGAGAGTGTGTCTTGCTCAGTGTTATTTTAGTCTCCGAAACTCTTCACAGCTACCAGCTTGGAATTACAACATCCACCCCACCACTCTTCATTCCCTGCTCTCTCTATTCACCAGCTTTATGTTTCACATTGGCACTTACTATCTCTAACATTCAAAATAACGTACATATTCATCTTGTTTATTGTCCATTTCCCCCCATTAGAATGTTTTCCCAAACTTAGATAGCCCCAGCCTAAAACAGCACCAGGCAGACAGTACATATTTACTAATATCATATATGATTTCTGCTGTTGCAATAGTAACTCTGCATTCCTTTTCCTGGATCTAGTACTTATTACATTTATGTTTTAGTAACAGGGTATGCCTTATTTCTCAGTTCTGGGCCTCCTGCACCTTCTACCCCTTATACTCTGACAGTCCAAGTTTCCTTGACAAAACATTCTGAAGAATTCTTGAAAGTGTGACCCACTCTTCCACATCATCCTGCTAAGATCTGCGTCACTTCAGCCCCACAGCTCCCATCATATCACACCTCTTGAGTTTTGGAGCTGCTTGGACATCAGTTTGTGAGGGGTGACCAGCATGCATAGAGTTCAAGACTCACAGACTAGTCAGCGTTAGCTCCAGGAGGTACTGGGCCTCCTCACTGCGGGTCCATGTGAGCCTGTGAATGTCAGTCTGGCTTTAGCCATTTTGCATCAGCCATGTCTTTTCGTCAGAGGGAAAGAGGGTTCTTCTTTTAATCTGGAATCCAGCTCATGTGACTCTGTAACATGAGTACTTGTTCTGGGCTCTGTCAAGAGTTTGAACACTCCTTTGTAAGTGATCGTTCGCAAGTAGTCATGACATCTGAATTTCTTAGACAATTTCTGATTACTTTTACAATACAATGACAACATGGGGGCCATTTTAATACCCAATCTTATTTGAATGAAAATATAAAAATTCCTAGAAGCAATGGAATAAGCACCCAGCTACCAATTATCTACGGGGTATACCTCCATTCCCATCAGGAAAAGGACCTTATATGTATTGAGCATATTCACAGTACCAGGCCCCATGATGAGCACCCTAAATATGTTATCCCATTTCATTTCCACAAATGAGTAAATTTTATTGTCTCGATTTTTCAGATAAGAAAAATGAGGTTCAGAGAAGTTAAGATCACTCCCTAGTTTCATGCATATAGCATGAAGCAGGGCTAGACACCAAAGCTATGTCTTATGCTCATGCTCAGTAAGGTCTGACCCTTTGTGATCCCGTGGACTATAGCCTGCCAGGCTCCTCTGTCTGTGGGATTCTCCAGGCAAGAAAACTGGAGCAGATTGCCATTTTCTCCTCGAGGCGATATTCCCAACCCAGGGATCATACCCTCATCTCCTGTGTCTCCTGCATTGTAGGCAGATTCCTTACCACTGAGCCACCTGGGAAGCCCCAAAGCCATGTCTGCCTGACTCTGAAGACTGCTTTTTCCACTACAATGGATAGAGATTGAGACAAGTAAGCTGCTCAAAAAATAAATGAATGAAAGTCCTGGTAGTCTTGCTTCTATGTGATCCCTGAAGAAGCTGCCCAGAAGGTACCAAAGCCAGGGCAAGCTGATGTGTTCAGATCAGACAGGTCCCTTATCCCATTTGGGTACTGAGCACTACCCCCAGAAGACCTAGATCAGTGAAGGCAGTCAGTTGAATCCATTCACCCACCGTTACTAATTGGTCTCCAAGAGACAACAAAAGAAAGGATCTGTTCATTCAGCTGACCTTGGGAATGGCTTATCCTTTTCAATGCTCACTCAGATATAGAGAAGTCCTCCAGGCCTTGATCCAGAAACAGCAACCTCCCCAAAGCCATCAACTCCTAAGAGGCTTCCCTAGTGGCTCAGACGGTAAAGCGTCTGTCTGCAATGTGGGAGACCCAGGTTCGATCCATGGGTCAGGAAGATCCTCTGGAGAAGGAAATAACAACCCACTCCAGTACCCTTGGCTGGAAAATCCCATGGACAGAGGAGCCTGGTATGCTACAGTCCACGGGGTCGCAAAGAGTTGGACGCGACTTCACTTACCCCTAAGAGATGAGGAGGGACAAATGGCAGATAAAGCACCTGGAAAAACCCAGGGATATACAAGGCCACTGTAACAACTTACATATCCCACATTCCTCCAAGATAGTACCATTCTCTTGATCTGATTGTCTTAAGAGACACAGCCTGATATGCTCAACCTTGATTTTTTTAAACATTTTTTTTTATTAGTTTTGCCAAACAATGACATGATATCACCATGGGTTTACATGTGCTCCTCTCTCCAAAACCCCCCTCTCTCCTCCCTCCCCCCGGGAAATCTCGTTGCACCAGTCCCAAGCATCAATCCTGGGCCGGCTATTGCTTAGACATATGATAATTAACATGTTTCAATGCCATTCTCCCATATCATCCCACCCTTTCCCTCATCCACAGAGGCCCTGAGTCTATTCTATACATCTGCATTCCTTTTGCTGTCTCGCATGCTGGATTCTCGTTACCATCTTTCTAAATTCCATATATATGCGTTAATATACTGTATTGTTGTTTTTGCTTCTGGCTTACTTCACTCTGGATAATAGGCTCCAGTTTCATCCATCTGAGTAGAACTGATTCAAATGAATTTTTCCTTAATGCTGAGTAATATTCCATTGTGTATATGTACCACAGCTTTCTTATCCATTCGTCAGTTGATGGGCATCTAGGTTGCTTCCATGTCCTGGCTATTGTAAATAAAGCAGCGATGAACATTGGGGTACACGTGGCTCTTTCAATTCTGGTTTCCTCGGTGTATATGCCCAGCAGTGGGATTGCTGGGTCATATGGCAGGACTATTTGCAGTTTTTTAAGGAACCTCCACACTGTTTTCCATAGAGGCTGTACTAGTTTGCAATCCCACCAACAGTGTAAGAGAGTTCCCTTTTCTCCACATCCTCTCCAGTATTTATTACTTGTGGATTTTTGATTTTTTTAATGAGTGGAAATTGAGGAGACAAAAGAGCAATGAAGATTCTTGGCTGAGTTAGAAGCCCAAGTCCACAGTATATGAGCTACAGGACCTTAGCAGGGACTTGATGTCTCCAAGCTGTCAAGTTTTGTTGTTTTTTTTTAATCTTTAGAAAAGGAAAAAAACATAGCATCTCCTTGTCAGCAGGCTGTGAGCTGAGTGAAGAAATACAGGTAAGTCCCTTGACACCGGGCCCAACACACAGCAAGAACTCAATGAATGTTGGCTATTATTTCTAAAAAAGAAAATGGTTAGTTGGTCTATACATTGTATAGGTCAACAGTTCTGAAAATGACTCTTTGCCATACCCTGAATCTTCTTAAGTGACCTGCTTATGATTTCTGAATTTCAAGCTTCTCTTAATTCATTATTTGGGTGTCTGTGGGGTGATTAATGTCCCCCCAGCCCTCTTCCTCTTCACTCTGCTGGACTCGTGTTTCTACTGGACAATCTCATCCCCTTTATGGTTTTAGCCATCTACTTATTCCCTCAACAAATATTAACCATCTACCCATCACCAATTAACCATCTACCAATTACTGTGCTCTGTATGTTTCAAAAGAAAGATGGAAAGTCAAGTTTCAGACATTTTGCATTTCAGGTGTGTAGGGCATTCAAGCGGAGATGAGTGGAAGTATGGTGCCCCTCCCCCATGCCTGCTCAGTCATGTCCAAGCCCTGGGTCGGGAAGATCCCCTGGAGGAGGAAATGGCAACCCACTCCAGTATTCTTGCCTGGGCATCCCATAGAGAGAGCAGCCTGGCAGGCTACAGTCCACAGGGTCACAAAGAGTGAGACAAGACTGAGCATGTCCGGGGTGGGGAGGATACGCAGAGGAAGGCACTCTACATCCACTCCTGTCCACTTGGATGCCCAAGACACCTGAAAGCCAGTGTCTGAAACTTGATTTTCCATCTTTCTCTTAAAACATGCTTCTCCCTCTGCCTCCTTTCCTGATCAAAGGTTCCAGCAACCATCCAAACAAGCATCATCTCAGACTTCCTCTCCTTCCTTCCCTCTCTACAGCCAACATTGGGTCTCTGGTCCTCATGGACTCCAGGTCTGGATGGCTCTCCCATCCCATCGCTCTCCATTCACAGCTGTCCTGCTCACATTCAGGGCTCAGAGTGCCTCCTCTAGGTCACTGCAGCCACCTCCCATGTGGCCTCACTACTGGACTCCCAGGGGAGTCCCCACACAGCGCCAACTCATCCTCTGAAACGGGATTCTGGATCTGCCACTTTCCTGTGTAAAAACCTTCAAGGATTCATGAAGCCTCAAAAATAAAGTCTCTCTTCTTCAGCCAGGAAGGCCCACCATGATCTAGCCCGCCTACCTGCCCAGCCCCATCTCTGGCCACCTCTTTAACATCCCCCTTCTGTGCCCACCACATGCCTTTTCACACCTCCGCACCTTAGACTATGCTGTTCCTTGTGCTCACAGTTCCCTTCCCACTCCTTGGCTACTGAGCTAGCACCTAACCATCATCTTTCATGAGTTCAAATCCCCCTACAGGCCTTTTCTGATGCCCTCTCTCCAGGTTTTATAAGGCAATCTTCTTCTCTGTTCCTTTTAACATATTCTTTTTATAATTAGTATGACACAGCATTATTTTTCCTTCTTTCTCTATTCTCCCAAAATCAGACTGTCATCTCTTTGAGGGCAGAGATTCTGTTTTATTTATTTTCAATGTCAGACATATTTTAAGAATAAAATAAAGACAAAAAACTAAGTTTTTACAAATGTACTGATACTACAAGTTTTCTAAAAACAAATGTTTTATGCATATCAGGGGAGTAATTATAATGATAATTATTCCAAGTACTTAATGTGACTGAGCACTTTAGAGGCACAGCTCATCCAATCCTTTTAGCTATTCTATGAAGAGGTACTATTTCCTTCTCTTTTTTTTTTGGATGAGGCAAGTCAGAAAGGCATGTCTCCTGATGCAGTTCTCTCGTCTCCCTTCTCTGTGACCTGGAGGCAATTCACTTAGTACCCACTTGTTTTCTCATCTCTGCAATGGGGAAAGATTCATTGTGATCATTAAAACTACTATTTATAAAATCATTGACACATAGTCGATACTCATGTCAATGCCTCTTCCCCCCAACGATGACCTCTGACAACTTGCACGAACCAATTCTTCAGGAATATTACTAAATGCTTAAACTGGAGAACTCAACCTCGAGGTGGCTGGTTCAGCTCTGGCTTAGCCAATAAACCAGTTCTGAGTCTCTCCCCCTCCGTGCTCCCCACCTCTTCCAAGTCCCCCATCAATACTAGCTTCACAGAAAAGGTGGGCCTCAGGACAAGTGATCTGGGATGGGGTAAGAGTGAGCACGACCCCCATGCTGTTGACTTGATAAGTTTTAAAAAATGGAAAGCTTAGCAGTTTGTTTTTAAGGTTATGAAGCCAAACTGAGAATGTTGGATAAGATTTCAGTCAACTCTACGCTGAAGGCTGTGCCCCACACCACGTACCCAGGTGTGGAAGCCCAGAGATTTGACACAAGGGGGGATTTGCTGTGATGGGATTTAAAGGCAACCCGCTGGCCTGGGGAGGCTGAAGCTGTCTTCCCATCTGCTCCTGCCTCCTCCCCATCCTTCCCCAACCCCGCCCAGCTCCTCACCCAGGAATACATTGACATTTCAAAATGTATTGATTACAGGAGCAGACTAGGCTTGGGCAGGAGAAGGGGGAGAAATGAATTGATTTTATTATTTGTGGGAGAAAAAAAAAAGAAGACTAAACAAGGGTGCTTTTGTTTGGAGGACAAAACCAAAATTATCGGTTGAATGGGGCTGAATTAAGCACTTAAAGTTCAATCTTTGCAGCGTGCTGACAATGCAGGTAGAGATCAATACGGAAACAATTTGCACCGTGGGGAAGCCGGGTTCTGGTTATTAACAACTAATTATACCAAGTTTTCTGCAGGATGGGGTTAGTTCTCCTAAAGGTGTGATACAACCATCGTGGCATGTTGCATCCAGGGCAGGGATTCTGTTCCCAGGGCAGCCAGTCCCCAGCACAGGCCCAAGCAGCTCTGGAGGCCTCTCCTCTGTGGGGCCCCCTTCACAGTCCACTGCTCGCAAATCAGCGTATAGGAAGCTCACTTCATTTTTATCAGAATGTTTAAATATAACTACAATGGCAAGGCCGATATTTAACTCAGAGCACCAATGTGATCATACTGCTTATTAACATAAAGAAATCTTTCCACAGTAGTCAACAGTCACCCCCGGAATTTTCCAGGAGGCCTCCATCCCCTGTAATCCAAGAACTAAAAAGTTAACACCTGGCACAGTGACGGGTCTCCAGAATCTGCCCCAGCACCATCAGTGCTCATGACCTACAGGTGGTCAGATATTTTGAGTATGATCCTGAGCACAAGACAGTAGCTTTCAGAAATCATTAGACCACAGCCAGTCTACAAACCCGGATGCCTTCCTTTGGGGGAGGGAGTATTTATTGTACACAGGGCACACACTATATATACAGATATATGTGTGTGTACACATATATATATGTGTACATATATACATAGTTATATATATGCAATGATGCAGATATCATCAGTTTTACATATATAGTTCCACAGCCCTCAACAGTATTCTGCTGCTGCTGCTGCTGCTAAGTCGCTTCAGTCGTGCCCGACTCTGTGCGACCCCAGAGACAGCAGCCCATCACGCTCTGCCATCCCTGGGATTCTCCAGGCAAGAACACTGGAGTAGGTTGCCATTTCCTTCTCCAATGCATGAAAGTGAAGTTGCTCAGTTGTGTCTGACTCTTTCCGACCCCATGGACTGCAGCCTATCAGGCTCCTCCATCCATGGGATTTTCCAGGCAAGAGTACTGGAAAGAGTACTGGAGTGGGGTGCTATCACTTTACCATAATTAACCACCCCCTGATTGATGGACGGGCTTCCCAGGTGGCACAGTGGTAAAGAAACTGCCTGCCAATGCAGGAGATGCAGGACATGGAGGTTTGATCCCTGGGTTTGATCCCCTGGGAACATCCCTGGGGGGGGGGGGTGTGGGAACCTGCTCCAGGATTGTTGCCTGGAAAATTCCTGGATAGAGGAGCCTGGTCCATGGGTCGCATAGAGTTGGACACAACCAAACGACTGAGCATGCACAAATGATGGACATTTAGGTTATTCCCACACTTTCACATATTACAACAATTCTGTACTGAGCATCTTGACCATATGTTATCCCTGGATATTTCCATAAGACAGACTCCAAGAAGTTTGGACTAATGTCGATGTGCGTTTCTAGCGTTGACAGGTCCTGACAAACTAGTCATACCTTCTTGTATACACAAATACATAACCGTTTGCCTGGATGGTTTATGAGATTAGCATCCCCTCCAGGAGGTTAGCATCTCCTCCAGGAGGTCTAATCGACTTGAACAGCCTCTGTGGTATGCCCACCTGCTTGAGCTATCAGAGTGCCCCCTACACTTTCACATCCATTCCAGCACACCGTTGTCCCCAGAGAGACTGAGGGAGGCCTCGGCGTTGTGTCTAGCCAACAGATTATTCCAGATGCCCTCAAGCTTCTAGTCTGCTGAGCTGCCTGAGTATAGCTAACAGTGAATTTCCCCCACAGAGCAGCCTGGGAATTCTCACCAACCCTGTGTCATCAGTCGCCCCTCAGGTCCTGAAGCCGCTCTGCTTGTTGTCTACACAGCCACATCAAGTCCCTCTGAGAGCTCTGCCAACTTCTGGCCGCCACACCTTGCCTCGGACTTCAGGCCATGCAGAAGGCTAAAGGGAAACAGATGCTAGCCCATGCCCTCTCCCTGCTTCTTTCCCACAGGACAAGCTCCAGGGCCCAGGAGGGGACAGAGGAGAGGGAAGTAGTATTCACAGTGGAAGCACCTAGACCCCCAGCTCAGTCAGACAAAATGCCCTCTACACAAACATTTTCATTCATTCCATGAAGGATCTGAAGCTGCTCCAGAGAAGGTACACAACACAAAATTGAAAAACGTAATTAAAAGATACAGCCAGGGAAAATATACTCGAGACAGGAAATGAAGACCAAGGGGGAAAGCATCTTTGAAATTCACTAGGTTCTGCACAATTTTTAGGCATTTGGACTCCAACTGGACGCCAAGCTCTCTGGTGACCAAGGCAAAAATCAAAACAAAAAGAAACAGCAGCAACAACAACAAAAAAACAGCAAAAAGAAAAATACCAAGAAGGATGGGGAGAGGGGGAAGATTTCAAATTAGTATCCAAATCCACACTGTATGTGAAGAAAATTTCCACATTCAAACTTTAAGAATAATCATGCAAAGAAAACAGAAAATAAGGATGAAATGACTCACTTTCTCACAACAGTCTTGTTTCCCCTTTGAACATGGGTGCTAGCGGCTGAAAATCCAGTCAAGCTACCTCTCCAACCTGCCTGGCAAGACCCTTCTGAATTGACCTGATGCTTCATCCCCCTCATTTGAAGACACCCCCGAACTTCCACTCCACCCAGGCTGCCCTCTGACCTCCTCCTCCAGGTGCTGCCCAAACCAGGAAAAAAAGAAAAAACCAGTCTAGGCAATGAATACTTATTTTTTTTTTTTTTAACAGAGACAAGAAGAACAGGGTGAGCAAAATTGCACCCAAAGACTTGAATTCGGACCCATGACTTAGCCATCCATCTTCCAGACCCACAAAATGAGAGGTCAGACCCCGAAAGAGAAACTCTTTCCACTTCTGACAATATCCTCCCTTCTGACTGGCAGAGGCCTTGCTTTCCAGGGTGGGAGAATTCGCTGACATCCACAAACCATGACAACCTTGATAAGAGGGTTAGGAGAGGGGCGCTCTCTGATCGGCCGCTTCACTTTATTTTCTGCTTGAAAGGTCTCACCCTGCCCTGCCCTCACCACCCAATGCCCAGAACTGCCGGGCAGGCGTGTTAGGCTGATGGAGCAACAAAGATGAACGGCAGGCTTAGAGGTGGTAGGTTTGTTTTGCAAACAGAAACAAAAACAAAACAGCGGCGAAACAAATTTCTCAGCCTCTTCCTTTCCTTACCAAGATTTGTTGCGTAAACCCCGCAGCCTGGTTACCAGAGAGGTGGGCTGGAGCCCCAGGTGGGTCCTGGAAGCCGAGCCATGGGCGCCATCTAGACGCACAAGGCAGCGTTGCAGGCGTTGATGCTTGCGCCTCACCTGCTTGTTCTTGCAGAGCCTCCCCCTCGATACCCACTTTTCCCATCTAAGTAGAGGCAACGTACTATAGTGGGAAGCCAGGAAGAGTCGGGTGGGCTGGGGGAGAGGGCTTGCAGTCAGACCCTGCCACTTCCCTAACTGTAGAATCTTGGGCATTTTGTTCCCTTATCTGCAATGGGAGCAATCATGCCCATTTTATTGAGTGACTGGAGGGTTAAAAAAGAAAAACGACATAGTCTGGCCTATAACATAGAATCAATAAACTTTTATTCCCTTCCCCCACTGCACCATAAATTGGCTCAGTCCACAGACAAATACCTCCGGAGGGCTTCCTTTACTCCTCCCAGGTGGTTCAGTGGTAAAGAACCTGCCTGCCAATGCAGGAGATGCCGGACACATGGGTTCAATCCCTGGGTGGGAAAGATCCACTGGAGGAGGAAATGGCAACCCACTCTAGTATTCTTGCCTGGATAAAAGCATGGACAGAGGAGCCTGGCGGGCTACAGTCCATGGGGTCGCAAAAAGTCGGACATGACTGAGCAACTAAACAACAAAACCAAAACCAGGGATGAGAACCTTGTAGGGCTGTTGGAAATGGAAGGAACATAGGGATATATACAACTCCTGGAACACGGTGAGGGATCAATTGTTATTAAGAGGAAGAAAAGGAAACTGTAAATCTGGCCCAGATCAGTTACAAGCACTGAGGCTACACAAATGCATGATACAGTTATAAAGATAAATAAGACAGTCTCATAGGAGAGAACCAGATGTAAATAATGATACAGGGTGATAAATCAGATGAATGAACAAAATGCATGTCAATATAGCTTTCCAGCCTATATTAGTTATCTCACTTCATTCCCAGAAGCACCCTGCCACAAAAGATGGTCACCTCCAAGTTAGAGACAAACCAGCAGAGGCTCAGAGACAGTAAGGGGACATACCCCAGACTAACACTGTTCGTATCCCCACCTCTTCTCTGCCAGGTCTTATCCACCCTCAGCCATCATCCCACAATGGATTCCCCATTTCTGCCACTGAAGTAGGATATGCTCAAAATCTGACCCTTCCTTCCCAGCTGGCACCTCTCCCTGGCCCCCAGTATTCCATCAGCCTGAAGCCCAGTCTCTTCCAATTCTCCAAGTCCCTCCTCTCCAGCCCCCTCTTGTTTTTACTTTAGTTATTTTATTGTTTTTAATTGGAGGATAATTACTTTGCAATATGGTGTCAGTCTCTGCCATACACCACCGTGGGTCAGTTACAGGGACACATGTGTCCCCTCCCTCCCACCTCCCACCCCATCTCTCCCCTCTAGGCTGTCACAGAGCGCAGGTTGGAGCTCCCTGCATCACACATTGGCTGTCTGTTTTACGCATGGTAATGTGTAGTTTCAGTGTCCCTCTTTCAATTCATCCCCTCCCTCTCCTTCCCCGCTGTGTCCACGTCTCCACTGCTGCCCTGCAAATAGGCTCACCAGCACCACCTTTCTAGGTTCCATACATATGTGTTAATATTTCCACTCCTCTCCCCAGTTAGACCTCCCGCACCCCACCCCAGTGGGAGTCCCCCATCTGGACTCTGCTTTGCCAGCGCTTGTCCCCTCCTGTAGGGGCTCCCCAGGGGACCTCATGCTTTCAGCAGGTCCCACGGCCTGTCTGACCTCTCTGAGCTCTTCTTCTCCAGAAAGAGCTTCCTGGAGAAGCCCTTCCCAACAACACTCCCTACAAGCACCTCTGCTTTCCCTCAACACAGACAGGTTGTTCACACCTCTGCCTACATGTTAAAATAACCTGGGGAAGCTTTACAACACACTGTTGGCCAGGAAACATGTGAGAAGATGCTCGAGGTCATTAGCAACCAGGGAAGCCGTAATGAAATGGCTCACCTCACACCCACCAGAATGGATCTAACACAAAACACAGACAATAATAAGTCCTGGTGAAGACGTGGAGAAATCAGGAGCCTCAGACACTACTGGTGGGAATGTAAATGGTGCAGTTGCTTTGGAAAACAGAGCTGGCAGTTCCTTAAAAGGTTAAGCATAGAGTTAACCATGTGTTTGTGTGTGTGTGTGTGTGTGTGTGTGTGTGTGTGTGTGTGT